>VMDO01002087.1:0-179513 GCA_007922755.1 Pedetes capensis
GTTAGGTGCTGTCGAGTCGGTATCCGACTCATAGCGACCCTCTGTTCAACAGGGGAAACACTATTGTCAGTGCTTCTCTGCTGTTCATAGGGTTTTCAATGGCAGATTGATTTTTGGGAGGGGGTTGCCAGGTCCTTCTCCCAAGCCTACAGCTTCTGGTGTTCCCAGGTGGTCTCCCATCCAGGTACTAACCAGGCCCAACCCTGCTTAGCTTCCGAGATCTGACGGGATCGGATGCCATATAAAAAATGCACAATTAGCAAAGAAGGGACAATACAAAGTAGAAAAGGAGGGAGGGAACTAGCAGAGGGAAGCAATGATTGCAGGTAGGATGGGGAGGAGGATCAATGTAGAGGGATAAAGGGGGAGAGGATAATCTCAATATAAATAATACAACATCAGGAGTACATTGGAAAAATAGAGGAATATAACTCAAATATGCATTTGCGTTTTACTACATATTAGTCATAAGCCTCCATAAACCTTGTAAGTTGATAAAAGTGTAACCAAAAGTGATGTCGTAATTGCATAATGGAAAAAGCCAATGCTGTATTACTCTGTACCCCACCATCATTTACCAATAAAGGGATGGGGGAAAAAGAGCAGAGGCCTCTGTTTTATTCACTGATGTAACCTAAGGATCTTGAACATCACTTGGAACATAATAGGTACTCAATAAATATTTAATGAACGAATGAATGAATGAATGTTGAGCTTCCAAATGTGTGACCACACCCAGATCTGACCCTGTCATTCCACTTCATTAGCCTCTCATTCCCAGATTGGAGGACAAAATCCAAATTTATTCATGGAATGGCTTTAAAAGATATGCTCATTTGGCTGCCTCCCATGACTCAGTCCATCTTTAGCCTACAGTCCATCCTTGGACCCTGAGCTTTGGCCATGCTAATGCTTTACCCTTCCAAGAACCACAAAAGTTTGTTCCTCTGAACTTTGTCCTAGACATTCTATCTTGGAATTCAAAAGCATTCAGAGGAAACTAGTGCTATCCTCTGAGAACTCCCTCAGGGTCTACCTCCTCACTCTTTACTGCTTGACTGGATTACCAGCCTCGCCTGATTTGGGGGAGCATTTCCAGTTCTCATATTGGTCCTTGCTCTCAGTAGTTGCTGCTTTGGCTGCATTTCTGTATTTGGCCACAAGGTGACAGCATTTGCAAAGGGATAGCCCATCCATCCCTTCTGCAGGATCAGCAGGTTCCTAGAAGCCCCAAGACAGAGGTGAAAGAAAGTCTTAAGCTTAAATTTTGGCCCTCAGTAAGCTCAGTGAGCTCTCAGTTATTCAACAAACAACTAATCATTGTCTATGATATGAAAAACCTAGGTATTGGGCTCCGAATCTCCAATCACATGAGAGCTATAGCCACATATATAAATTATTTCACTGTGTTACTCTCAGGAGTGTGACTTGAGATGTGACAGGTGCACAGATTTGGGAAGTTCATTACTGCAGGAGTCAGAGCCCCTAGTCTAGCCTTCAGGGACAGGCAAACCTTAAAAAAAAAGAGGAGGTAAAGCCTGTGTAGGTCAAAGCATAGATAGCTAGGAAAGATGTGGGAAAGACATTCCAGGTGAATGGAAGTCCAGAGCCAAGGCACAGAGGTGAGAAGAAGCATAGAGATGATCATTGGTGCATGAAGTTCAAAGAAGGGTATATGAGGAATGAAGTTCAGAGGTGAGGAGAGACCAGACTGGAATTGCTCGTGTCCTTGGCCAAGGAGCATGGACTTTATCTTGGGGATGATGGAGATTAATGAAGGCTCTGAGGAATCAGCGAGGTAGAATATAAGATTGTGTTTTAGTGTGAGAACTCTGGTTGCTATAGCATGCAGAATGGATTAGGGGCACAGGACATAAACAGCAATGAGGAAGCTGCTGTAGAGATCAGTGGTAGAGGCAGGGTGAATGTTGAGGCCAAAATCATGACCAGAGAAGAAGCCTAAACAAGATCCTCCCAGGCTACAAGGGCATTCAATGCCTGGTACTCTGAAAGGGCTCTTGGCCCTAGGCACTCTCTGTACCCTAGGCACTCTCTGCCTCACCATATGAGCCACTACAGCTCTCTATTCCTGAGGTACTTTTGAAGAGATCCTAGATCTTTTGATTATTCCAGCTGGAACTAGGGCCTCTGTCAGCTTCTATAAAGAAGCCACAGAGTCCTAGGTTCCTCTGTGTTAGTAGATCTGTCAGCTTTCGATCTGTCAGCTTTCAGCTTATTCTAAATCCCACCCTTTCTAAACATGACCTCTTCATGTATCCTCAGACAGGAGTGTGGCTGAGAGACCTCCACTAAAGAGCCACCTCCCACTGTCCCATACCAGAATGTGTGTGTGTGTGTTTGTATGTGTGTATACATACCACTGACAGGACTGATGTCCAGAGAGGGGCACCACCTAAGGAAAGACCTCGAAATAGGAGACTGCAAGGAGATGTTTGGGAAGCCAGGAGGAATGTTGTTAGCAAGATCTTGCAGGTTCAGGTCAGGGCCTGCAGGGCCAGGCCTGAAGCCATGACAATATACTGCAAGCAGGGGGCACTAGAACCAGATTCTGAGCAGGGATTGGGAGAGTCACCTTCATTCACAGTCTCATGAATATGTGCAAAAACTTGTTGAATTATGCAGATAGAAAGAATGTAAATGTGGATGCAAATTTGGTGCTGCCCTCCTTGTTGCTGTGGAAACCAGAGAATAGCAGGGGCAGGCACGCCCTGGGGAGACTATCCTGGAGAGCCAGAGACCAGGAGATACTCGGGGTCACTCACTTTTCCCAAACCTGATGTTTTGATCTTTCTCTGCCTCACTCTGCCCTTATCTTCCTCTGTCTTTCTCTCTCTACATCTCTCTACCTCTTTTGATCTTGCACCCTCTCCCTCCCTCTCTCTCTCTCCCTCTCTCTCTCTCTCTCCTGTTTTTTCTGTCTCCCAGTTTCTGAGTTGTCTGCTCCATACCACAGTGGCTTTGTGATTGACAACACTGTCTCTGACTTCTGCTCTCTCCCTGTCTCTGTCTCTGTGTCTTCAATTTCATGGATTACTCTCCTATTGCATCTCCCTGTCACTGTGTCTCTGGCTCAAATCTCTTCCTCTATATCTTTGTTTTTGTGTCTGACTGTGTCTCTTGGTCTGTCTCCAGGCTCTCTCTTTTGCTCTGGTTCTGTCTCTCTGAACCTTTTGTCCCAAAGTTTGTCTCTATCTGATGGAAGGACAGGAAGCTGCACATCTGTCCTTGTCTGATGGGATGCTCCACCCCTGGCCCAGCTGCCCACATGTTCAAGGATTCCTAGGCACTCTCCCCACATAAAGTCCTGTTTCAGATCTGGCCCTTGTCACAGTGTTGGCACACAATCTCCATGACAGGCCTAGGCTGGCTGCCAGGACACCAGGACTCCTATCCCAGCCTCTGCTTGCTGTGTGACCCTGCAAAGTTGTTCTTCCCTCTCTGGGTTTGTACTCTCAGCTCTGTCTCTCCTTGAAGCTGGTGGGCACCCTGAGGCAATGATGTGATGGGAATAGGGAAGTGAGAGGGGAGTCTTAGTTGTTTACCACCTGGCCCTCTGCCCAAGAGCTGACATGAGGGGTCTGGCTGGAGCCCAGGTGTGGGGGCGTCTGGAGCTTGTTGAGACCAGTCCTGGCCCCCAGAGAAGACTCCTCACTGAGCCACACAGTTGAGCAGCAGCCTTTCTGTGGTCTACCAGTGTTCCTGCCTGTTAAAGCCTCTACCACCCAATTCCTTGTCTGGTGTCCCCCTACCCCTCCTTCTGTTGGTTTACACTTGATGAGCACCTATTCAGCACCATGTCCTCTGCCTTTACAGGTCCACAATGTATGACAGAGAAATGAAGTCCAGACTTCTCATGTCTCTCCTCCCCAAAAAGGAGCTCTTTGGCCAGCTGAAGAACACGATCTTCAACCCCTCATGGTTTCCTAACCCTGGCAGCCTCAGTCTGGGAGTGCAAACTTACACTGCTGCCAAAGTCATGGGTCAAATATGAGAGAGACAGACAGCAAGAGACAGAGACAGAAGAAACTAGATCTATGAAGGCAGCATGCTTCGTACGGTGCTTGGGATACGGTATGGGAGGTTCCAGAATATTTTGCGGGCAGAAAAGCCACCCCATGTGGAAGCAGAGGCTTCCCCTTTCATTCCTGGGCTCTGGGCAGGTTCCCTCACCTCCAGACAGGCACTAGTCATGGGGGATCTGGCCTCGGCCCAGGTGTGGGGGTGGCTGAAGCAGTCAGGACAAGTCTCCCTTCTCCAAGAGGTTGTTGGGCCAAGCCCCCAGTCTTCCTACCCACCCAGGAAGGGCCACAGACATGAGTATTCTCCCCACTAACTGTGATTCACTCATTTCAGGCCCAGGTGTGATCCTACTGCTGGGAATCCCATATTTAAATTCAAAACCTCCCTAGACACCCCTACCACAGCCCACCCCAGCTGTGCCAGGAGGTTGGAGCAGAGTCAAGTATGGCTGTCTTGGGGGCTGCCGGTCTGCAGAGCCAGACATAGGGAGAAGAAAAGATCAGGAGAGAGATGGAGAAAGAGACAGTCCAAGACTGTGAGATAGGGGATGATGGAGACAGAGAGATAGAGAGAAAGATGTAAGAGAGAAGGAGTCATAGAGACTTGGATTGAGAATGAGACAAAGCCAGCCTATAAAGGGGTTTTAATACTTTCCAGGCCTAGTGCTAAGCACTTGACTGGATTATCTCCTTTAACTTACTCTTTACAACAGTCCTAGGAAATGGGTGCTATTATGATCCCATTTTACTCCTGAGGTAATTGAGGCCCATTTTACTTCTGAGGTAAGTGAAACATTAAGTCACTTGCTTGAGGCCACAAAGCCAGTAAGTGGTGGAGTAAGTTTTAGAACCCCTCAATCTGAGCCAAGGAGAGAGACAGACATAGAAACAGAGGTGGGGACAGATTCCCACACTGATTCTCATGGGGAATCTAGAAATCCTGGAATCTTCAGGCAGCTGTGTAGGAGGAGGGCCTTCCCATCAGACCGGCAAAAGTGCAGCTTCCGGTCCTTTCTGTCAGAGTCAGAGGGTGGAATAGAGGAAAGGAGAGAGCTCTTAGAGTAAGGCTTAGAGGTGGGAGAGGACCCCAGGCCACAGAATTCCTTATCTGACCCTCCTTCTCCTGTGACCCTGTCCTGCCACTACTTCAGATTGGCCAGCCATCACCTTGCTCCAGCAGGCCCCAGTCTTTGAGACCTTTCCTCTCTTCTCCATATATTTATGGAGCACCTGCTAGTTGAGGCGCATTCCTGCCCCACATCTCCCTCCCCCTTTTCTCTGGCATTACTGAGAAACCCTTCCTATTGTCTAACTTTAACCTCCTGGGACAGGTTCTACAAAAAGATTAAGACTAGAATTTGGGATGCTTCAAAATGAGAAGACTAACCTAGTGTGCTCCGATGTTGTCTGAGCACAGAGAAGTCCCCTAGGGCTGCTTTTGGGTGTCTTCTGGTTGGAGGCCCCTTCTAGTTAGTTTGGGGAGGAAGGTCAGCGGCCCAGCTGGTGGGGGCCTGGGAGAGCCAAGCTGTCAGCAGCAGGGAGGATGGGGTGAGAAGAAAACCAGGAGCTACCCTGGGGGAGCCAGGGAGTTGGCGTTATGGTTTCTAATGTCTTAGCCCTGGTTTCAATTACTCTCAGGGTCCCCAGGGTTCCCCAACCTCTGCATGCTCCTGAGCTTGAGGAAGGCTCAGGAGAACTCCTGGGAAGACTAGAAACCGGGGGCTCAGGGGTGGAAGTATAGGGGCCTGAGAGGAGAATTTTCATTCCCTTCTGTCCCTGTGTCTGGCTGGGAGAGGGCCCCAGACCAAGCAGGACTCCCAGGAAGAGCAGGGAAACTGGGGAAGCAGGTCTACACTACACTCACAGCCTCCGGGGAGGGGTGCACAGCAGCTGGCTCCATAACCCCAGCGTGGTCCCATTGTCTCCACCCACTCCTGGCTGCCTAAGCCCAGGACTCTATCCTGGTCTCACCAAGCTCCTTTTCATCCTGATGACAAACCTGACTCCAGGCTCTCCTTCTACCTCTAAGCCACTACCTCTTCCCTGCCTTCTGGGAGTCCCTCATCTTCCCTGTCTTTTAATCCAGATTCCCAGGGCCTCTGCCTCAATCCTCCCACTCCCTCCTTCTTTTATCGCATTGCCTCCCTGCTGCCCGGTTATCTATCTCATCATCCCACTGTACCCTCATAATGGCCAGCCTGGCCTGGGACATTGATGGATGCCCAAGCCTTCACACGTGCAGAGGGCCCTGGGAACTGTTAAAGAGAGACTGCACACCTCCACCCAGCTAAACCTTGCTCAGCTGTTTGAGGATGTCTTTCCCTTCCTATTCTTGCCCCTGGCTAGCCATCATTCCACAGACCATAATGCTGGACATGTCAATGTCCTCCTCTCCCAGCTCTGTGAATGGCACCATCATCTCCCCATCATCATGCCAAAAACCTGGGAGTCATCTGTGCTTTTGTACACAATGTTCCCTCTGGGCCTGGCACACAGTAGGCGCTAATAAATGTCTGTTGAACTGATTTTAATTCAATTTTCTCTCTTGGACTCCCCTTCTGCCTCTGTGTGTTTCCCTGGGACTTGACGTCTCTAGCATTTAGTCTCCAAATTTCTGAATTTTCTGTCTTCCCAGTCACCACAGTTGAATTACCGGAGGGAAATTGGGGCCTCTTTTTTTCCTCTCCCCTATCCCAAGAAATCAGGCTGGGATTTAGCTCAGTTGGTAGAGGGCCACTATGAGGTTCCAGGTTCAATTCCCAGCACTGCAAAAATGGGAGAAGGATGTTGCAATCCACTCCCAAGGCAATCCGGAAACAATCAGCCATTGAAAACCCTATGAGGGTTGCTATGAGTCGGACACAACTCAACAGCACCTAACAACAACATCCCAAGAAATCATAGGATGGCCAGGAATAGGGTCATAGAAAGTAAAGGGACAGAACCAATCTTGGGGGCATATGACCTTCAGTCCTTGGAAGCCCCTGCCCTGTTATCAGTGATGAGGATCAAGGTCAGATTGCACTGGCACTGGAAGGGGACAATCCTTCGAGGACAGATGCCTCCAATGTAAAGGATGGGAGTGGGGATTAGAGCCTGCTAGGATGGAGAGGCAGGGAGGGGCTCTGTGTTTCTGAGCAGGGAATAGTTTCATGCAAAATTTTGCAAAATGAAAAATTGCATCTGTGATGTTGCAAGTCTGTGTCCCAGCTCTTGACTTCAAAAACACAAAGTCCCCTGATCCCAAGTTTCCCTGCCCTCCCCGTCCCTCTGCTACCCCAAACCCTTCTGGATCTTCTGCTTCCTCTCTGCTCACATGCTTCTCTTTCTAAACTTAATCTAGACCACAGGATCATCTAGGGGGAGAGTCCTTGGGAGAGCAGACACAGGACTAAGCGTCTAAGGGGCTTATTCTCCATGTATATGTGACATGGGGGTTCCCCCAGGGCTCATGGGAATAGATGGAGTAGATGAATTTGAGTGGCCCCTTTCCCTCAAGGCCCTGTCCTCACTTGCCAGCCATATGGCTTTGTCCCAGGTCAGGCCGGAAGTCTGAGCCCTCTACCCAGCAGCCTCAATGATCTTTCTAAAATTCAAATGTGCTTGTGCTCCTCACCTACTTTATGTTTTTCTAGGCCCCCATGGCCTTGGCACTAAAGGCATTTTAGGATGTGATCTCTGAACCATTCAAGCTGCCTCAGCCTACCTTCCAGGCCTCTACTTAATCCCTCACTTGTTGCTAAACCCCTTTCCCATCCCTAAAGACTGAAACCCATTCACACAGGCTCCCTCCCTGTGCCCTGGAGCTCAGATTTGTTTCTCACAGGTCAAGGTCGTCCTACTTGCTTGCTTGCATCATATGCTCATTCAACATTTATTTAAATCTATTTCAAGTGCTAGGAGCACCTGTTCTATGCCAGACTCAGCCCTGGGTGCCTGGAGATGGGGGCCACGGAGCTGACTTCATGGAGCTCACAGGCATCATACAATTAGGTAATGAGATGTCACACTAAACATTATTAGGCAAAAGAGTATGGCACTAGGAAAGAAGACAAAGGAATTGGTCTAAGCCTTACGTGACATTTAGGTTATTACTTCTTAGCTGAAGAGACATGGGACTTTTGCAAGGACAAATTGTATGTATGTATGTATGTATGTATGTATGTATGTATTTTAATTTTTAACTTTCCTGACTCCAAGAGCTCCAAGAGAGCAGAGAACTTTTTTAATTTTTTAATTTTTTGAGGCAAAAAGTAAAGTGCACAAATATTAAGGGTACAGCTTGATTTACAGCTCAATTTTAAGTTTTGACTGTTCTTGAGCTTTATATAAATGAAATCATTCAGTATGTTTTTTGTGTCTGCTTTTCCCCCCTTTGCTTAACATTTTGCTTGTGAGATTCACCCAGTTTATTGTGTGTAGCTACAGTTGGTTCTTTCCAATTGCTGCGACAATATCACAATCTATCTATTTGGGTGTTTCCAGTTTACAGCTATTATGAATAAAGCTGGGATAAGCATTCTTGGTGAGCATATTTGATCATTTCTTTGAGGTACATATCTGGGAATATAATTGCTGGGTCTTAGGGTATGCATAGTGCTGGGGGTTCACTAAGTTGATAAAGGGCTTACTCTGTACCACAAAGAATGAGAGAAGGACCTGGCATCCCACTTTGGAAACAATCTTGAAATAATCAGACATTGAAAACCCTATATAGGGTCACCGTGTGTAAGACCCAACCTAACAAGAAACAACATATAATCAACTTAGTAGATCCTGCCAACAGTATTCCAAAGTAGTCATGCTAACTTATACACACATAAGCAATGTGTGTAATCTAGTTGTTCTTTAACCTCGAGAGCACAGTGTATAGTTCACTGCTGTACTTAGTTCAATGCCTGGCATATAGTGGCTGTTCAACATATGTTTATTGACTGATTTATGAATGGGAGGAGCCATCAGCATTCCTGAGGTACTGCTGTGGCTCCAGCACTAACTTGCTGAGTGACTAGAGGCAGGTGACTCCCTCCTTTGGGATGCTTCCCTGTTTGTAGCATAAGAGGACCAACACCAAGACCTTTGCCTTCCAGTGCCAGCTGGGTGCTATGAAAGCTAGACACCTGTTCATTCATTTACTCCATTTGTATTGCCTAAAGACAGCACCTACTCTATGCCAGGATGGTGAGGGTGTGATGTGTGACGTGCCAGTGACAGCCTTTCAGGTCACCCAGGACCAGGGGTCATTATCTATCTTGTCCCCAACTTATCTTCATGGAGCTTGGTCCTCCTCCCTCTGTCCAGCCCTGACCCTGGGGTGGAGGGGGTCTGGACTGAGCCTGTGGATGGAAAATGTGATTAATAATCAAAAAAACATCCAAGAGGAAGAGACCAGGAAAACAACTTGGGGAAGGCTCCTCGCCCAGGGGAGGGGGGCCATGTCCTGGGCCTCGGGACAGCTCCAGCCACCCTCCCGCCGCCCTTTCTGGGAAGCTGCCACAGGAGAGGGTAATTTTAGCCAAACGTGAAGAAAAAAAAAAACCACCCTAACTATTTATTTAAAAATATGCCCCCCTACTGTAAATTATGCTTCCCCTACATGGTTCACCCTACTCTGATACCCCCTCCTGGTGGTCCCCTTGCTTCGTCATAGTGGGGGTGGGTGGGCTGGAGCCTCTGGACCAGGGGCAGAGAAGGAATTTCAACATGAGATGTTTTGTTCATTAACACAGAACATAGGGGGGAAATTCCCTTTCTGCCTGGGTCTGGGCAGCCCAACTGGACACTCAAAAGCTATTGTGAAAAATGGAGTCTAGGCTACAGACTATATTGGAGGAGGGTAACAAGAGACCTACCCTCCCCTCCTTTCAGACTCCTCAGTTCCAGAGTTTTCTTGAGCCTTAATCCTTCCTCCTTTCAGGGATTTGGTTCCCAATGCCTCAGGTTGCCCTCAAAAGTCCTTAGCAAAGCAGGAGGAACTGTGATAGACCAAAGTTAGAACTTCCCACTGAGGAGGAAAAAAGAATATCAAAGGGAAGGAGGGGATCCCTTAGACCTATGTGAATAACTTAGAATTCTGAAAGACTATGGTGGAGGTGGTGGGCAGATATTCAAAATCTGAGGGGAGCTTGGAGCAATGGTGAAAGCCCCTCTATCAGAGTGGATTTAAGGGCCCTATATCCAAAGAGGAAATAGCTCCAGAGAATTGGGGGGCAATTTCAGGTTGAATACTTACCTTCTCCCATATGGCTTCAGCTCTCCCCCATTCTCCACCTTTAGGGAATCTTTGCCCTTTTCTGGTGCCAGAGGTTGGAAGTGTCAGGGCACACAGAGGCTGTGGTCCAGACCATAGATTCCAAAAGGTCTACAGAATGAGGGTGTCATGAGTGCGCCTCAGGTGCTGTCCCCAGATAGTGCTGGGAGCTGTCCCAAGGTGGGGGGTCCTCCCTTGGGGGCTGGGTTGGACCCTGAGTTGGGGTGGGCTCTGGGCTCCCCTCCCTGGCTCGGCCCAGGGCTGTGTCAGGATCGGGTTTCTCAGCGCCTGGAGCCTCCGCGAGGCCGAGCTGTTCCCGGGCCCAGGCCAAGCCGCCCCGGGCGCTGGCACTGCACAAGGAAGCAGGGGGGGCGTGTAAGGGGGAGCGAGGGGGGGCTGTGAAGGCGTTTACGTAACTGCCTCCCAGAGCCCGCCCCAACCCGACAAACCCCAGTGTGACTGAAAGCGGGTGACTGTGTGTGTGCCTGTGTAACACACAGTATACATGGTTGTGTGTGTGACTGTGTGTGTGTGTGTATGTGTGTGTGTGTGTGTGGTTGGGAAACTCAGTCCCACTCTTTTGAGACCTCTCACTACTAGCTCAAGCGGGGCCCCTGACTGCCAGTGTGCCATAACGAGGTTGAATATACACATGCCACTCTTTGATACTGGGTATGTGACTTTATGTGACCCTGTGTTTGGTACTTTTAAGGCAGAGAGCCTGTATGTGAAAGTAACTTTGTGTAGCCAGGGATATGCCCCACGATGGCACATTGTCATGGTATAGCAGGTTAGAAATCGGTATCATTTCCTGAAGGAGCACTGAAAAAGGGAGATCACAGAGGTGGGGTGTGGGCTCACCTTCCTTGGAGACAGATCTTATGAATGGGAAGTGTCCTTGCTGCCCAAAGGCTGGAGATGGCACAGGTGATTCCTGAAGTTGGGGGTGGTCCAGGTTTAGGTCTCCTGCCAGGGTGGAGGGTGGAAGCAGAAGTCTTGGCCACAGAACCCCCTTTCTTGGTGGGTATAAAACTGTGGGAGGACTGGGGATCTAGCCCAGCGGCAGAGTGCTTGCCTAGTATATGACCGAGGTCCTGTGAGGATTCCTAGAATGGAAGGGGAGTGGTGGGAGGAGGACAAAAAAACAACAAACAAACAAACAAACAAGCAAACAAAAAGGAACCCAGTCTAGGAGAACTTCCCCAATTTCCCAAGGCCTCTCAAGCTTACCAAACCTGGGATCCCCATTACTTGCAGTGCTCAAGGGCTTCAGCCTGGGGGCGGAACTTCCTGCCACTTCCCCATGGGAAAGGCAGACAGTGAACATGCGAGAGGCAGCGAAAGTGCCGAGGGGTTGGAGAGAGGGTGTCAGTGGGGTTTGACTTAAGGATAGGAGCTCTATGATAAAGGGACTGGCGCAGAGATGAGGAGGCCAGGGGCAGGGCTTTGAGGAAATCTGGAGAGGAGACGCGACTGGATCCTGTGGGGCTTTGAAGCTCAGCCCGAGAAGTTTAGCTCTACCACCCAGGCGGCTGGGGGCACAGGGGAGGGTTCAACACTGAGGCTTAGGAAGCATCTAGGCTAGTGCACGGATATGGAGGTGGCAAGAGCGGAAATCCACGAATAGTCTGTTGCCCCAGCTCAGATGGGAAGAAAATGGGTTCTGAGCCAAGTGTTGGCAGCCAAAGAGGAGGCAGCAACCTGGTTGTGCGGTAGGTTCCCGAGGCTTCAGAGCCAAGCAGGAGCCGCAACCTAAGTGGAACTTTCCGCCAGGTGTCGCTGCGGTCCCGGGGAAGCGCGCGAGGCTGCTAGGTCCGGCTCCTACAGTCACCGCTGACTGTCAGACCCCCGGACAGAGTCCGACGTGAGCCTCTACTCCCCTCATCCTCCCACTCACTGACACGTGGATTCCTGGAATCTGGATACCCGGAGCGGACCCTGACCCGTATCCGCAGGGTGCGGCAGTGATGACAGCAGCCTCTGCATCCCCGGGTGGCAAGGGGATGTTTGTCCGGGACAGAATACCTGACTGCTCCCAATCTGCAGAAAAAGGCAGCATCCGAAAGTCAAGTCAGTGCACAAATGACTCGCTGATCTCCACGCCCGTCAGCCGGTCCCCAGCCAGGTGTGAGCGCCAGGTGTGAGGCCCATCAGTCCCTCTAGGGGCACCTAACCTCGTCCAGGCCTAGCTTCAGCACAGTAAAAGGACAGTTCCAGTCCCTCCCACATATTTCGTTGCACCGCCTGCGCTCCTTCCCGGTGACCACTATCTATCTTATGCTAGTCCGCAGCCTTGTGACCTGAGGCTGGCCGGCCCAGAGAGGCCAGCTAGAGGCCAGCTACTGTGAGTGGAGGTGCCCTGGATCTCAGCTGGGCACAGCGAAGTCGCTGTGTGTCCTTTGAGCCTGGCAGTCCCTCTCTGAGCTGTCGCCCCGGCTGACCCCTGGCTGTCCTATGGACCGGATTCTATGGTCGTGGAAGTGAAAGTGAAAAGCGCGGCCCGTGGCGGGAAGGTTTTTCTCTGCAATGGGAGTCCCTGAGGCATTTGTTGGGAAAGGGCCCGGGCGCTGTAGGCAGCCTGCTGGGGAAGGGTGTGAGCAAACAGTGAGATATTTCCCTCCCCTCACCCTCAGCCATGAAACAGTTCCCTGGAGGGGCAAGGCCCAAGGATTATGGGTCAAAGGCCACGTGAAAAATCCAAGGAGTGGAGATGAGGATAGATATCTCGTTTCTGCCTCTGGCATCCCACTCTCCACTGCGCTCTCGCGTGGTCTCAGAAGTTGATCAGGTTGTCTAACCTTAGTGTCCCATTTTGCACTCAGACCAGAAGCCCGAGGACAAGTGAAATGACCACACTGACCTCTCAGAGACCCAGGCTCTGAAAGGAAGGCTCGAGGGGTGAATTTCCAGCGCCAAGCTCGGGGAGGGTATGCCCCGCGCTCTGGAATTGCCCCGCCATGCATTAAGAGCACAGTTTCCCTACTCCTTTATCCTACAGAGGCTGAGTCCTAGGCCGGGTGTCCTCGAGGACCGAGGAAGAAGGGAGTACTGGTCGATGTATCGCCAGAGACCTGGCAGGAGGCGAGGGCCTGGGCTCCCAGCCTGGTCCATTCCGGGTCATGGAAGCGTAAAGCCTCGCTCCCATCCCCCCAACCCCTGCGAGCGAGCGGTTTGTCCAAACGTGACTAGGAGGGGGGTCGCTGCTGGGGGCCGTAGGTATAGGGGAGGACCAGAACCAGCTAGCTTCTTCTACACAAACTGGGGCTGTGAGCTCTGCCTCTCGCTGTTCTCAGTGATGCTGGAAGGAGGACCCCAGAGTTGGCCTAGGGTGTGCCAGGGTGTCGGTGAGAGACTGGGCCTGAACGTACGGGAGTGCGCAGGGGAGACCTGGCTAAGGCTGAGTGAGAGAGTGTGATGAGCGATCCCGGGGGTGGGTGCGCGCCCAGCCGCCCTAGGGTAGCAGGCGGAGTGGGTGTGTGGGTGTGTGTGCGCGCGTGTTTGAGCCCCGAGGCCCGGGCTGCGCATGATACACGGTGGCTACAACCGTCTGGAGGGCGTGAGGGGGCCATGCATGCCAGTGCGGGCGAGTGTGCCAGCGCGGGGGGGAGGGCGCGTGCCTGCGTGGGGCGAGCGGGAGTAGGGGCTCACGGGCCTGCGCCGGCAAGCGTGCCCCCGCGGGTGGGCCGCGCGTGCCAGGCGCGGGCGCGGGCCAAGGCGGGGACGCGCGGGGGCCGTGGCAGGGAGGGGGGGTCGTGGCGCGCGGACGCGGAGGCGCGGGGAGACAAGGCGAGAGGGGGAGGGGAGCAAGGGCGCGCGCGGCCGAGCGGGCGCCCGCGGTCACATGGGCGAGGGAAGGAGGGAGGGAGCGCGCGAGGGAGGGAGGAGGATGGGGGGGTTAAAGCCGCGGAGAGCCGAGGAGCCGGTGCAGAGCGGGCGGCGGCGGCGGCGGCAGCGGAGGCGGCGGCTCCAGCCGGCGCGGCGCGGGGTTCGGCAGTGGGATCGGGCAGCGGTGCTAGCTCCGCGCTCCTGCCTCGCTCCGTGCCGGGGGCGGTCGAAGGGCGCGGCGCGGAGCCCCGGTGGTCTGTGAGCGCGGTGAGTACTCGGAGGAGGTCTGCGAGAAGCTGGACCCTCGAATCCTCGGGCAGGCGGACCCGCGGCCCTCGTGCGCTCGGGAAGAGTGAGAGGACACGCGTGGGCCCGCGGCTGGGGGCTGCAGGAAAGTTCACGAAAAACTTTGCCTGCAAACTCGGGGGGCAGGAGCTCAGGAGAAGCGGCCCCCCACGTCCGGGCGCACCAGGGGTTGGGCGTGGTGTGGGGGGTGCTGGACAATTGGCTGGAGGGAGGTGGCCGGGGCTGTTTGTCCTAGTGTCCCTGTTCTTCCCACCCCTCAGCCGCACGCGCTGGGTCTGGGAAAATTCCAGAGCTTGGGGTCGCGGTGGCACCCGCACACCCAAAGGCGGCATCTTTTCTCGGGCAAAAATCTGGACTTCAAAGCACCCGGGGGTGTGAACGGATGGCTGCGCTTCCGCCAGTGGCTTGTGTGTCCGTGTGAATCTGCCTCTGTGTGTGTTTGTGTGTGTGTCGGTGTGAGCCTGCCTGTGGTTTTCTCATGAGTCCGCCTGGATATATCTCCACACAGTGTGTCTACCCTAGTGGGTCTCTGTAAGTCCTCTGGTTTGTGTGATTCCGCCTGTGGTGTATCCCCAAGTGTGTCTTTGTGAGTCTACCCATGGGTGCCTCCTCCGGTGCGGCTCTGTATGAGCCAGCCTGGGTGTCCCTAGGTTGCTTAGAGTAGAGTATCTCCCGGTGCGTGGGGGGCTGGGCCACAGGGAGGTCAACAGACCGACCGACAGCTCTGCTCCTCAGCTCCTCTCTCTTCTCTCCGAGCCTCTCCTCTCAGAGCCTCTCTCTCCTCCAGCATCTAGCTCGCTCTCTCGCTCGTTTTCTGGGCCTCCTCCCCCTCCAGTAGCTTCAGGCAGGCAGGACTATTTCACGCCTTGTTGAAAATTCAGGATTTTCTTTCTCTTTCCGTCTAGGTTCTCGCTTTGAGAATCGTCTGTGTGTGTCTGTGTAGCTGGCAGCTTGTCTGAAACACTGGGTGTGTGTCTGCATGCGCTGTAGGAGTGTATCTGTAACACTAGTTGTTTTGCATGTGATACATGGTATATTTATGCCTGTGTCACCGGGGATATTTGTGTGGCTGTGATCACTAAGGTGGTGAGAGTCTGAAATGTTGGGTGTATTTGCATCTGTAATTGTGTTCCCAGGGGGTCTGAAGCACTGAGTGTATATTTGTGTATAACCTTGGGTATGATGGTGTGCCATTGCATGTGTGAGGATGGAGTTTGAACAATTGGATATTCCTATGGATGTAAGGCTAGCCTGGATTTGAGGGATGGAGGGGACCGTGTGGCTCAAACTATACCCCAATCTCCACTCATAACCTTCAGAAATCCTCTCAGCTGGTTCCTGGGGTTCTGGGCAGGAACAGTGAGATGAATCCAGAGGTTCAAACTCTGATACTCCAGTTGGGACTCTGAGCCTACACAAAGAGTAGGAGTTTAAAGTTCACACTCAAGGCTTCCTGGGGCTCTGGAATTCATACTCAGATTCACACTTGGACACTTAAACTCATTCCAGTTCTTGGGGTTCATACTTATACAGGTTTGCGTTCAGAATTACATCAGGACATTGGGTCTTACATTCAGATTCACATTTAATTCTGGGGTTCTTATCCACATATACACTTCAGCCCTATACTCCTTGGGGCTCTGTGCTCACACTTGAACTCACAGTGGGACTCCAGGCTCACTCTTAGACATTTCTATCCTTTAGTTCATAAATTTACTTTGAGACTTAGATCTCATTCTCAGAAGCTCACTGGGGATCTAGGGCTCACACTTGGACTCAGACCTGGGATCTTCTTCAAATTCAAATTAGATTGTGGGACTGAGTCACAAAAGCCTAGAGGCTCATACTCAGACTCACATAGGAACCTAGGGCTCACATTTGACCTCAGTGACTCAGGCAGGACACTGCAGTTCCTAGTCAGACTCACACTTCCATCTTGGCATTCACACTCAGACCTAAGCTACTGGGGCTCACATTCAGATTCAGCAGGGACCCTGGAGTTTATTCAGGTTCATACTAGGACCTTTGGGTTCACATTTAGAGTCACATGAGGAGTCTGGCAGACAGGCTCACATGGGTAACATAGAGCTCACACTTAGACTAGGATCTGGGATCCAGGATCTAGGTGATTCTCAGACTCACATGAACTCCTGTAACTTAGATTCACAGGAGGATCTTGGAGTTCACACTCAGTCTCACATCAGGACTAAAAGTGCTCACACTTTAGATTCTCACTTCCACCCTGGGGGCACTTAAATTTACACTAGGATCCTGTTGCTCATGTTCAGGTTTACCTGAATACTATGGAGTTCACACTCAGACTTAAAAAGATAACCCAATTCTCACCCTCAGACTCATATAGGACACTCAGCTCATATCCCAAATGTCTTTCAGACCAGAGGGTCACACTCAGACTTACACTAGAAGTCTCATGCTTACACTGACTTGTTTGAGAATCCTGGGACTCACAGCTATACCTACACTTCGGTCCCAGAGCTCACATTCTGACTCACTAGGGCTTACAGTTTGACAGACCCTGGGACGTGGGTTCACACACAAATCTATACTTCCTGGATCCCCAGCATTGCCAAATAAATTAATTAATTAATAATGAAACAATGAAATAAACAAAAAACCCTCATACTTCCACCTTGGAGTTTACACTCAGACTCATGAAGACCCTGGCACTTACATTAAACTCATACAAAACTAAAATTGTGGTGCTTGGCTCTTCTCTCTCTTGAGAAGCCCTTGTCCGTATCTTGGACATGTACTATGATTCTCTTTGTAGGCGTCTCACTTCCTTTCTGAGCACCCATGCTTATTCTAAAGTGTATACCTAATAAATGCTATAACTTTGTTTTAAAAAACAGTGTGATGCTCACAGCCCCAGTGAACTTAGGACTCAGTCATATGTACCCTTGCTTTCCTTTGGTTCATGGGGGTATGTTAGGGTAATCAAGGTGAGAAACAGAGACTGCTACAAGACCTGTCCCCTCTGAAGATGGGGAGGAGACAGGATACACATTTGGCTGTCCCTCATTTGGGTTGTGGGCTGTTGGAGGGGATGGTGGCAAGCTGGTCCAGTCAAACCTCCATGCCTTGCCTTCCTAGGCTCTTGGCAGTAAGGTCTGAGTGGCTTGTGACAGGGGTGACATGAACCCTCTGAGTCCTCCATGTGCCATGCATGTTCTCCCTAAAAGGTTTTACACACCCCTTCAGGTGTGGGGAAATAAGACTCATGTCCTTCCAAGACATGCTCTCCCCATCTCAGTAGTCCTTAGGATGGGAGGGGTATGCAGATTAACCTGATAAATAGACTTCCAGTTCCTGGGACCCTGTTCCAGGGTGCTGAATTTATGATTCTAAGAGAGATGCTAGCCTCAAATGTGTGGTGAGAAGGTAGCTGGAGGAGGAGACTGGGCTGGAGTGTAGCCTCTGCTCTCTTTTCTGCCCAGACTGGAGAGGAGTAGGGGACATGCTATGTTATCTCACAGAGTTTCTTGGAATGCCTGTTGGGCCCTTATCCTGGCTGGAGGTCTTGCCTAGGAACCCCACCCCCACCCCTTTCCACAAGAGCCGTAACCCTGGGTGGCCTAGGCTACAGCCAGCCCTGGGACTCTACCTGCTTTAAAGACATGGCCCTGGACTTCCCATGCCCTCTCGCTGTGGAGACCAGTGGATGGAGCCCTGTGAGGCATAACAACCCCACCAGGAGGCAGGGACCTGGTCCGCAGCCGGCCACCCTCCCACCCGACCCTCTTCTCCAGGGCTGAGGTGGCTGGGCTTTAACTGCTCTGTCCCTGAAGGGGACACATGCTCTCCAGTCCCCTTATGGGGGTGGGGGCTTAGCAGCAAGGAACCCTGCTCTCTGCCCCCCCATGGCGAGTTGAAGTGTAAATGAATCGGAAACATATGGAGTGGATTTTCTTTGAAATGCAGATGGGTTGGGGGGGACCATGTGTGCCTGGTTTGGGGGGTCCTGGAAAGCAAGGA
Source organism: Pedetes capensis (assembly GCA_007922755.1). Lineage (NCBI taxonomy): Eukaryota > Metazoa > Chordata > Mammalia > Rodentia > Pedetidae > Pedetes > Pedetes capensis. The sequence goes on from VMDO01002087.1 coordinate 18,418, forward strand.
GGCTGAGAAGAGAGAGCTGACCCCTCCTGCAGACCCACCATGGGGTGGGGGAGTGAGGGAGAACTCAGCTGTGTAAACTCCTGTGGCCCCGGGTGACCACACCCACATGGGCTCTAGCTTCCTGTGGGAGGGGCTGGAGAGGCAAGTGGTCCCTGTGGGTAGAGAGCCTTTGGTCATCATCCCCTTTTACCTCTCCAGAAGGCAGAGGAGGCCCTCAAAGCACAGAGCTGTGCCATGGGTCACCAGAGCCACAAGCTCTGGGGGCCAAAGGGTGAAGGAGGCACTGGATGGGAGGGAAGAGGTAGACCCTGCTGCTGGACGGAACCAACTCCTAGAAGCTGGGGCTAGGGCTACAGCAGGAGCAACTGAAGTTAGGTTATGGTGGGGACTTGTGGTTAGCATGAGGGCCCATCTGGGGTTTAGGAATGAATTGAAGAGTTCAATTCTGCAGGAGGACAGATTTTGCAGACCCAGCACAGTCAGTGTTCCCCACCATACTCTCCCTATTTTCCCATATAACACTGGGCAAGGAGGCCTAGTAGTTGCCTATAAGCTCAGTGGGACCCAGGTACTAGATCTGCCTCCTTCACCACTATACCCTGCCTTTGGCACAGACTGGGTACACAGTAGGAGGGCAGTGCTGAGTGGGTAATGCCCCTTTCTCTATTCTATCAGACACAGTGCTTCTTGTGGGCAGGATTGTGTCCCTGACTTCCTGCACAGTGCTTGGGAAAGAGTCATTAGGTGCCATCGAGTTGGGTCTGACTCACAACGACCCTATGTACAACTGAAGGAAAGACACACTATATCTGACAGCGCTTCTCTGCTATTCATAGAGTTTTTAATTTCTGATGATTTCGGGAGTGGGCTGCTGGGTTCTTCTCCAATTTTTGTGGTGCTGGGGATCAAACTCAGGGCCTCCGAGTGCACAGAGCAAGCACTCTACCAACTGAGCTAAACCCCAGCCCCTGGTAGGGAGTAGATGGTCAGTAAATGTTGAGGAGTGAGCGAAGGGAAAGGGGACCCTCTGGGGCTTATGGCTGAAGACCGGCAACTCCTATTGTACACCCTTGAATGGTTTGTGGGCTTGATAGAGGAAGGACTTCCCTTCACTCAGAGGAGTGCAGAGGATAAGTGCCTTCTTCCTTGGAAAGGTCTAGATGAGGGGAAACAGGCAGGGCAGAGGTTGGAGGAGGTCACCTGGCCTCTCTCCACCTTCAAGACTTTTCAGAAGGTAGGAAAACTGAGGAATGGACCCCATCTGTGAGCTTCCAAGGCTGGGCTCTGAGGATGTGTAGCTGCTACAGGCAGTGTGAACTGTGTTTATTGGTTATTAATGTTTGAGAATATAGGGTTCAGATCCTAAAAATACTCCCTCCTACCAGAGCCCAAGAGGAGTTGTTGGGGGCCTGTGAAGCAATGGCTGCACTTTAGTCAGTGAGAGAGGGAGAGAGAGATAGAAGGCGACAGAAAGAGAGAGAGACAGAGAAGCAGAGAGACAGAGAAAGAGACACTGACCATCACCAGGAGAGATTGGGAGCGTGTGTGAGGGTAGGGAAACTGAGGGCAAGTGTGAAATGGGAAATACACAGAAGACAGAGCCTTTGATTTATATGGAGCAAAGATTCATAAAGTTAGTGGTGCTAATTAGTTAAATTATGGCAACATTCAGGGTAATTGGTGATTGTACTATACTGCAGAGAATTTCCTTCTTAGAGAGTCTCTAGATACATCTGATACCAGACATAAAAATCAAGTAAATAGGAATCCTTTCAAGGCCAGGATGATCCAAATAAATGAGTGGCAAAGAAAACAAAATCTTCCCCAAGTTCCCTTTTCTGAGCCACTGCCCCATCCCTACCTCCTTGTAGCCCTTCCTTAGCCAGAGTCCCAGTGTGGGTATTCAGACACCCCCCCCCCTCTTTGTAGACCTCCACCTTATTTCTGACCCCAGGCTTTTGTGTAGCCTCTTTCTCTAGGAGAAGGGACTGCATGGTGGTCCCACAATGGCAAGAGGAGCTAAGCATCAGAGGGCAGAAGCCATGTGACCTTGGCCCATGAGTTGACCTTTCTGGGCCCCTCCGTGAAATCACAGGATGGGGGGCTGGGGGCTGGCCCAGGCATGGAGAGAAGGCGGTTTTGGCACCCATCCAGGCCCCTGACGTCAATGACTCTCCAAATAATGGAATCAATATTGGGGGGAGGGGGGACAAGCATGAACCAGGCCCCAGCGATTAGAAACAGATCAGCACAAACCCGCAGCTGATTCTGATAGAGCTGCCTTAGAGTTCTTGGGTGGGAGGCCTGGAAAGAGGTGGACCTGGGGTGGGGGTGGATTCAGGAATGGGGAGGCAGAGCCACCCAGTGTCCAAAGCTGGAGGATGTACAAGTGGGCAGAGATGGGGAGGTCTGGAGTTGGAGTGATTGTGGGGGGCCCTGTCCAGATCCCTTCCTCCTTTGAGCCTATGGGGTTCTAAGGCTAGGTGGTTTAAGAATGGAGTCTTCTTTCAGCAAGTAAATTATAAAGAGTAGGCAATGGGAGTTCATCTACCTGTGTCCCAGGCCAGGCTCCTAGGCCTTATTAGAGGGAGAGAGTTCTGAGTGTGACACAAGTGAGAAAACGTTTTGCTCAGAGCCAAAGGGCATCAATCCAAGATAGAGAGATGGGTATCCCCCATCAGTTTGGGAGTCTGGCCTCCTATTAGCTCACATTCTTTCAGCCTCCTAGAAGGCAGCAGGTGAGAATGGAGTAGGTCATGGGGTCTGTAGGGGTTGGCCTGGCGGCAGCTGACAAAAAACAGGAAGAAGGGCTGGGGGAGCAGCTGTAATTATGGAGCATTTATTATTAATCAGATGAAATTGCTGGAAGCAGCTGGTGTAATGTGCATAGCAATCCTGCATGCTTCCCCCCAACACGCACCTATACAGACACACGCCACACACAGCCTGAGCCTGGCTTGCTTTCATAAGGTTTTTCTTGTGAAGGCCAGATGGGTGTATACATGTCTCTGTGTCTGTGCATATCACCTGTGCATATCAGTGTGTATCTGTCTGTGTTTTCATGTCAGCCTGTACCCTCCTCTACCTCTATTTGTCTCCTTTCCAATTATCTATCTTTCTTTGGCTTGATGTATGTCTCTGTCTTCCCCTCTATCTCCCTGTGACTTGGGCCTATGACTTGGAGTGTGTGTATCTGTCACTATTAGCCAAGCTGTCTCTAACACATTTTGGTTTCTGGCTTTCTCTCTGGCTTGTGGTATCTCTGCATCTCTGGGCAGGATAGGATGACATGCAGTCCTTTTTGCATGGACATGTGTTTAGGCACCTAATCATAACTTTGGCAGATATATCTGTGAACTGTTGGGGGAACAGTTGAACCCTGAAATCTCCTGGGGTCTTGTAGAAGGTGGGGAGGTCTGTTGAGTGTCTGGATTCCATTGAAGCATCAAAATACCCCTGAATCCAACGCTAACTCCCTTGACAGCTACCAGTTGTGAGACTTTGGGCAAACCGCTTTTGTGCTCTGAGCCTCAGTGTCCTCATCTATAAAATGGAAACAGAATTACCTCTGCAGATTGTTTTGATGATTCAGTACAAAACTGTAAATTAAGGGCTTATCCCAATGTCTGGCTAACCAAGGACCTGTTGGTTAGCTTGGCTGTTGGCCTAAGAATGTTGCTCAGTAGTAAGTGCTTGTCTAACATCCATGGAGTGCTCGCCTACCTGTTATTTTCAAAAATTGCCAGCTGTTGTTATTACTGGGAAAGGCACTGTGCAAGTGGGTAAGAGAGGCAAGTTGATATAGCAGAAAGGCTTTGGAGCTAGATATGGATTCAAATCTAGACTGCAGGACTGATTGGGTCTGTAGTCTTGGGAAAGTTATTTAACCTCCCTGAATCTCAGTTTTCTTGCTGTCAAATGGGAAGAATAATAGAACCTACCTCATGGCAAAGTCATAGGATTAAATGAGATGATGCATATAAGGTGTCCAACAGTTCCTGGCACATGACAGATGCTCAATAAGTCATAGTGGTGCTGAGGAAGTGGATGTTATAATAGTAGTGTTGGGACCGTGCCTGTGACCCTGTGTCTGTGTGTGAGTGTGTGTGGGAGAACGCGTATGATATAGAAGTGCTTGCATCTATAGCCTGCTCGTATGGGGATTTTGGGTTGTTTGTAGGTATGTATCTTTGAGTGGTGTCAGGCTACTGACTTCTGGCCTCTATTTGTCCTGTAGTCCAGAACTAAAGTCAGCAAGGGGTTCTGAAGGGAGTCTGTACTATATTTTTTCTCTTCCAGACATTATCTGCTTCCTGCCTCAGTCTCCCCTTCTCACAGCAGGATTGTGACTATGGAATGGGCTCCGAGTTGAACTAAGACCTATGGCTCCTCTGTGACCTCTGATTTGTGCCCTTTGCCCTTTTAGAATTCAGCCTTGTCACATCATCCCATCCCCTCGGTTTCAGAAGTCCCAGGAAAAGTTTGGTCTGGAGGAGGAGGATATTGATGTCTTTACAGTGCAGCTGGTGGTGAAAAGGTAGGTGCTGGGGGGTGCTGGGGGCCAGGCAAGGTAGGTCAATTTCAGGGAAGCGGGCAGGTGCTTTGGGGCTGCAGGTCTGGGGGACATGAGTGAAGGACCGGAGATCCTTTTCTTCTGCTCTCTTGTCCTTGCTCCTGAGATTTTGGGCTTAGCCTGGGATGAGGCTTTTCATGCCCCCATGACAGAGAAGGAAGAGACTGACCCATGGTCACACAGGCAAGGGCGAAAACAGGCCAGGAAACAGTTCTATACTAAGGTGGGGCTGAATGCAAGATGTGTGAATATGTTTTTGTTTCAGTGTCTTCAACTTCTCTCTCTGCCCCCCAAACATCTCTCTGGCTTGATTAGGTGAGCAGCTGGGCTTGGAGGAGATGGAATGGCAGGTTGGAAGGTCCAGAATCGTTTGGGGCCAACTGTGGGGCTGAGTGTGACTCTCCCTGCCTCTCATTCAGGCCAGGAAAGGCCCCTGGATTGGCAGCCCGGGGGTGGGGGCATCCAAGGAATCGAGGCACTGGAGCGGAACGGAAGGGCCTATTGTCCAAAACCCGCCAGAGGCCCACAAAGGCCGGCTGGGCTTTTCATCTCAGCTCCCAAACAGACTGGCCATTTTCCCGGCCTGGGGCTGGGGTGTGTGTGTGGGGGGGTACTAGCCCTTCAGAACAAGGAGTGGGGGGTGTTGTTGAAGGTGGAGTGGGGTACCCCAGGCTGACACATGGCCTTAAAAGTCACTTAGATTGAGCCAGGGCCAAGGAGAGGAGGGAGGAAGGGATAGCTATAAAGAGTTAAGCTTCCCACCCCACATTTCCCAGAGGACCCAAGGACAGGGAGTGAGATATGTGCTACAAGTCCAGACCAGGATGGGGCTAGGAAATGGATTTACAGAATGATAGATGATATTTATTGGGGGTACATGTGGGAATCTGATGGTCTATTGGAAGAGGAGGCTACTGAGCCATGAGGTCATGTGATCCTACTCCCAAATTGGGAACATTGTAGGGTGCTAGGACAGAGGCTAGAGCAAAAGGGGTACTGCTCAGGGGAGAGAATGAGCTCCCTGCAGCAAGAGGGACTGAGGCCAGACAGCAGAAAGGACTTCCTGCCAGTGAACAGTAGCTCAGATGCCCTGACCCTGTCCCTGGGGAGCTCAAAGGATCGCAGAGAGCAGGGGAGCTGGAGACACCCCAGGGACTTGGGCTAAGGCAGCTTCTGTGGGGGCCAAGGAGGGATCCTGGAAGGGAGGACTTGGCAGTTCCGTCCACCCTCCCCCAGCAGCACCTCCAGCACCACTTTAAAAACAGCTTTTTAATTTAACAAAGTGGATGAAAAACTGTTTTTGGAATAAAAGATATCTGCTGTCTCCTGGGCTAGCACTCAGCCCTTGCAGAGAGCCTCTCTTTGGGTTTCTCCCTGCTGCCGGTGCCTCCTTTCCTCTCTCCGTGTCTCTTTTTATGTTTGTTTCTGCTTCACAGCCCCCTATCTTCCCTTTGGCCTCCCATCACCTCTCTCCATCTCAGCCTCCATAGGAGTCTCACCCGTGGCTTCTCATCTCCGTTCTCTGCATCTCCTTCAGTCTCTCTTCTCCCAGGCGTCTCTTTCCCCTGATTTGTCTCTGTCTCCCAGCCTGTCTCAATCTCTGTCTCCCTCCACCCCCCCCCTTTCTCCCCCAACCCTAGCTCTAAATGGGTCTATTTAAAACGCCCGACGCTGCCAAGTCAGAAAAGCGTCTCCTGATAAAGCGCATTAGGCAGAGGGAGGGAGGAGGAGGGAAGAGGAGGGAGGAGGGAGCGGCAGGCGGACGGATTGATCCAAGCCTGTAACCCCATTAATCAGGCAGTGTGGATCCCCCTCCCTCCCCCAGCTTCAGCCCCTTCTGAGCTAAAAGACCCTTAAATATTTATCACCCCTCCCCCACGGGGGCAAAGGGAGGGGTGTGTGGCCCTTGGTGTGAGCATCCCCAGCTGCCTAGGGCCCCCACCCTGTGTGTGCACATTTGTGCATGTGTTCATGTGTACACACATGGGTGTGTATGCCTGACAGGCCCAGGGCCCAGCTGCTAACTTGCACACCCCCCAATCTGGGCAGCCTAGTCCCTTGGGCAGCTCCTGGAGGCCCCAGGAGTCTGGCCCTGCTCCTGTCCTTCCTGAATGGGGGCTTGGGCAAACAGAATATGCTCTTCCCAAATACAGAAAGTAACTGGGGGACTGAGTGGCATTTGCACTGTCTTTTCCAGAGGGCAAGACAGTGAGCTGGGGTTCAATTTTCAGATTCCACCAAATTCCCGGTGCTGGAAGTAACTCCAGTATAGTATTCCTGGCCCCACTTTCCTGGAGTGCACAAAGGTGACTTGGAAAGCTGGCTGAAGTCCCCCCCTTTCTCTTCTGAGGGCAGAAATGTGACCTGGGAGTGAGATGGGAGCCTTCAAGACCCTAAAAAATCTAGGAAGGTGACCTGGGCCTGGAGAGGTCCCTGTCACCCCCAAGGGAGTAGGAAGATAGCCCAGAGGTGGGACTGGATCTTCCATCTCTCTGCCCGTTGATACCCCGGGCAGCAGAGGTCAGCCCTGAGACTGGCAGTGGTCCACTAGGGTTGGACCGAGGCAACTTCGTCTTGGACAGGGAGAAGGGAAGCCCCGGCCACCCCTGGGTGTGAGGAGGGGCCTGGCCAGAGCCAGAGGGTCCCTTCACCTCCCCTCCCCCAGCATCAAGTGCCACATCTCCTCCTGACTCAGACAATTAGATTCAAAGGATGACCTCACTGCATGCCGTCCCTCACTCGCTCCCTCCGCTAGCTCGCTTGCTCGTTTGCTCACGGCGCGCTCCTTCCTCCCCTCCTCCCGGCCCGTTCGCCGCCTCGATCGCTAGCTCGCTCGCGGTTCGGCCCTCGGTGCTCCTGGCCCCGCCGGCCCGGCCCCTCGCCCGCCCGGACTCTCGGGGGTGGGGGGCCTGCTCTTGCCCCTGAAGCCGGCCCGAGCCCAGGGGACCCGATGCCCGCGGGCGGCCGGGCGGACCCACGGAGCGCCGGAGGCACCGACGGGGCGCCTGCGAGGGGACCCAGGTCAGTGGCCGCACGGCCGCAGGGCCGGAGAATTTGTCACCCCGCCGCAGCTGCGGAGAAGCGCCCGCCCGCGCCAGCCCGCCAGCCCGCCTCGGCGCTTCCCGCTCCTTTCTCGGCCCCCGCCCCCCGCGGCTGCTCGGCGCTCCCCCTGCCAAGCTGTCTCTCTTCTCTTCTCTTTCTCTCCCCCAGCCCCCCTGCCTCTGCAGCCGGTGGGAGGGACTGGGACTTCCTGAGGTCCCAGGGATGGGGCCGGGGCCCATTGGCTGTAGTCGGACCAGGCCTCTGAGAGGAGAGGGGGCTCTGGCTGTGTCCGTCGGCCTGGGGGAGGGGACCACTGCCTGGGTGGGAGGGGGGCTACTGACAGAGAGGCCCAGGGTGTGGGGGTGACATCTAGTCGGGGATGAGCTCCCGATATCTTTCTTTTCTCACATCCTGTGGGCCTCTTGCCTGGTTTCATTTGATCCTCGATGCCTGGCTTCATTTGTCCACACCTCCTAGCTAACTTTAGTGCCCGCTGCCTGGTTTCATTGGGCCGCCACAGCCCACCTTCTGTTGGGCCCTATCACCTGGTTTCCTTACATTCCATTTCCTGTTTCTTTTGTCCCCATGCCGGCTTTTCCCCAAAGCCCTCACCTGGCTTTTATGGGATTGCCCCTGCCTGGCTTCCTTAGGTCCTGCTGCCTGCTGTTTGCTGTCCTGTCTGGCTTCCAGGAAGCAGATTAGGCTCCTCTTAGGATGGGGGCATCAGAGCCCCAGGTACACATGGAGTGGCTAGTGGTAAGGATGTCAACAGTGTTGCCTGTTGTTCTTGGGTTGGGGACTGGCCATCACAGCCTGGAATCCAATCTGCCTGGACAGCGACTCAGGACTCAGCATGGGCTTCTGGTATGGAGGGCAGGACTGCAAGGTCCAAGGACACTTTAGGGCTCTTGTCTTCAGTGGTTAGTTAAGGGAGTACCCACTTGGTCTGCTGCTGAGCATCTGTCCCCACCTCTCTTTGGGCAGGACAGTGATGACAGGGCTTTGATGGGGGTGGGAGTGGAGATGGGGTGTTGAGGTTAAGGCCTCATCTCCTTCCCATCTCTTGTCTCTGCTGCGTGGAGGCCTGACATCCCAGTGCTGTAGAGACAGTTATGAGCACAGAGAGGTCTCAAAGAGGCGTAAGGTCACAGAGCAGATAGCTCAGCAGAAAGCTGTTGCTTCTATCCTGGAGAAGAGGGAGGAGGCAGCAAGGGCCTGGGGAATGAGCCGGTTCTGGTGGTTTCTGGCTCCTGCTGCTACCAGTGCCATCATCTCTCTCACCCCGGGGTTCCTAACCCCTCCTGTCTTCCTAGATCTCCCTTCACCCCCTACTGCTGTTGAACGAAGGATTAGGAGAGGAAGGAGCTGCCTGGGGAATAATTGCCTATTTCCTCACTTTTTAGAGAGTAATGACGACCTTTCTCCTTTCCTTCCCCTTCCTGACTTAGGTCACCTGGCTTTATCCCCTCTCCCTAAGCACAGCTAGGCAGCTGACATCCCAGCACAGCGTGTCTGTTCTGAGTGTGTATCTGGGTATTTCCTATTGTTGGTGGGGGGCTGTGAGATGCTGAGGGTGCCTGGGGGGCTCTGGGGTTTTGGAGGTGTACAACGGTGTCTGTGCAGAAGGTCGACTGTTCTGAATGTGTGATGGTATCCATATGTGAGACCGTGACTGTTTTGTGAGAGGGAGCCTCTATGTGTGACTGTGCCTCTGAACGTGTGTGTGTACGCAGACCAGAGCGTATGAGGCTGTGGCAATGCATGTCCACGTGGGAGGCCATGGTGTGTGGCTGTAATGGTAGACTCCGAATGCCAGTGTGTGAGAGGCTGCCTGGCTGTGTCTGTAGAGCTCTGGCTGTGTGTATGTGGAGGTGGGGAGGGGGGCTCTGAGGAGCTCTACTGGGTGACAGTGAGAGGCCAAGCATGTGCTCCATCTTGGGGTGACGTGAGCACTGGGTCCTTTGTGACCCCCGAATTGCTGGTGTGTGTGAGCATGTGTGTGCGCATATACTCATGCCTGTGTTTACCCATCAGGAACAGATTGCTCCGGCTTCCCCACTGTGAGGAGAGGGGGAAGGGGGAGAAAGGATGGCTTGCTCCTGCCCAGCAAATCAGAAGCGTTCTCAGAAGTAGCATGCACAGGGCACATGCATGTTATGAGGGCAGAGAGAACAGAACACTATTCCACGAAGACAGTCCGAGTTTCTGTCCCCTGACTCAACTCTGGCTATGCTAGGAAAGCCATCTTCAATTCTTTTTGTTAAACTCATACTTGACATGCGCCACCACCCCCACCCCTCGGTGGGAGTGTACAGGCTTGCATGCGTAGGCCTCTGTTTTTAAGGGTGTGTTTGTACCACAGCAGTGATAGGGCTGGGGGTGTGGTGCAGTAGGAGATGCTGGGGCGCAGAGGTCTTAGAACCAGCCTCCAAGTCTAGAGAGCCAATCTGGCCATCATTCTGTCTCCATGGAGGGCCTTGCCTTGCAGCCTCCTTCCTGCCCCACCTTGCCTGCTGTGAGCCCTTTTCTGCCTACCCTGCCACCCTGCCCCAGCTAAGGGGAGTCTCATTCAACCCTAGTGCTCTGCCCATCCCCCACCTTTCATGGCGTTTTTCCAGCCGTCTAACCTGCTGCAGCATTCTGCCTCCAAGAGGAGCAGCATTCCTCCCCCTGCTCGGACTGGGTGGTATTTGGGCCTTTCCTGGGTGGAGAGTCCTCCTGATTCTTCTAGAAGCCAGAAGAGACCCTGGATTGGGGGTTGGGGCTTAGGGAGATGGTGGATTTAGCACCTATGCCTCAGATTCTATGAATCTTTCCAGAGCCCATGTGCCCAAAGAGAGGATAGGAACTTACCTGCTCCTTCCTGTTCCCCATTCAGGAGGCTGAGGACTGGATCAGATGACTTCTGAAGGGAAAAGCCCAGGCCTTCTGCATCTAGAGAGCTGCTTGAGCACAGGCTTATTAATTGCATGTGCATGTACAGTCCTATGCCTGGGTCACCATAGCTTTCAGGGCCCCAAGTGGGCCTCCACATGTGGGCACAGGCTGGTGGGACAGATTCCCATCTCCTCAGGACACCCCCAGCTGCCCAGCCAAGCCTGTCATAGAAGGGCTGCAGGCACCCCGCCATAACACGCCTGCACACACGTGCAGCAGGGCATGCACATGTTGAACTCAGGGTCCCCACGGTGCAAGAGGCTGGGGGTGGGGGGTTTGAGCACTCAGAGTCCAGGCCGCTGCCAAAATCCATCGGAATCTTGTCGTCTCCCCCACCCCCCAGGCCCCCATCTCCGGCTGTGGAGGTCACAACAGCAGGTGCGGATACCCACCCCTCCAACTCACTCACATTGGGCCGACTTCTTTTCCACAATCTCAGCCAGCGGCTGGAGCTGGGGGACCGCTCCCCCTGCCTCCCGCCTGGCCCCTCTCCCACTGGTGCTCAGCTTGTCTTGCCCGTTTCTAAGCAGGAGGATGAGGAGGCCTGTGCTGCGGTGGGGTCCTTTCCCCAGAGCACTGAGGCTTGCCCCGGAGTAGGAAGGGATGTGATATCCCAGGAGGAGAAAAAGGCTTGAATCCTGATCCTAGACACAGCTTCTGGGTCCTTTGCCACTTGAGGCGGTGGCACCGATAGCTGAGATGAGGAGCATAGCCAGATTCAGAGAGGAGGGGAGAGGGAAGAGCCAGAGACAGGAGAGTCAGAGAGACTAGAGGAGAGACTCCACAGGGAGTTGGGGGCCTACCCATGGCCTCCAGCCCCAGCCCAGGAGCTGGCCCCTGACCTGGGACCGCCTCCTCCCGGGTGGGGGGCCTGCCGGGCCAGCTGCCAGGGGCCAGGCCTCCCTCCTCGGCCTCCCTCCTTGGACTGGTCCACCCCCCAGCCTCTGGGCCGCTCAGGCCTCTGCCCCCGCCCCCACCGCCCACGCTGTCCAGGCTGCCTAGGCCTGGTGGGATCTGGGGGCCTCCCAGCCCCAGTCCCTCCTCCCCCTCTTGGAGCTTCCCGGCTGCCCTGTCTCTCCCAGGCTCCCCTCAGCCAGGCAGGACTGTTCCTCCCTGCCCACCCTGTCCTTGTCCCCATAGCTGCCCCTGCTCTGCTCTTCATTTTCTGTCTTCATCTCTGAGTATGTGTGTGTCTCTTGCATGCTCCAGCCTAATTCCTCTGGAGGTCTGAGGCCTGCAGAGTTCCCTAGGCACTTGAACCAGCCCATGCCGTGTCCTGGGTCCTTGCCTCCTTCCCAGAAAATGGGCCCTCAAGGGCTACTATGGAGAGAGGGAAAGGAGATGAGGCCCCAGGGCACTTTCCCGTCACAACATGGGATTCTGGAGCCTAGGGTTGCTGAAGGGGACTGGAAGCCATGAAAAGTCACTTTGGCCCTACAGTGGGCCAGATGCCCTCCATCAGGTAAATGTGCCTGGCCCCATCCCTTCCCCACGATGAGGGGTAGTCCTGGCTGGTGACCTGCAGCTCTCCACTCCCTGCCTTGGAGATAGACTGGTAACCTTGCTTTGAGGTCACTTCTGCTCATTCATTGCCCAGGCCAGACTGAACCTACCTGCCCATCACATCAACCTCCACTGGAAGCACAGAACACATCACTGCAGATAAGCACTCACAGTGTGGCTGAGACCCAGCAGTGGTGCTCATAAACCCCACGCCAACCTGCTTGTGGCAGGGATTCCCCAGAGTTGGCCTTGGGCAGCCCAAACTGCAGGGAGAGGGGCTTTCCAAACTCACAACCCTGAAGTGCTCTCCCCTCAGGTTCTGCCTTCAACTGAGCAGGGAATGAGGTGGGGCACAAGGCAACTGGACCATTGCTGGGGCTGGTAAGAGGGGTCTTGGGTCCTGGATCCTAAGCCACACTCCCAAATTGGGTAATCGAGGTCCCTGATCTCTGTGTCATTGTGTTAATGTCACCATCAGTGTTATTCTGTGTGATTGTCAGGCTCATTGTGTCTTTGATCTGAGGTTACCATCACTGACGGTGGCAGTCTCAACAGGTGTCATTGTCCTGTCGGTATCGTTATATGTGACTGCAACTGCATCATTGTCATCACTCCTGTGTGTCATTGTCAATAGTGCCATCGTATCATTTTTACTAGGTGGTGTGATCACTGTGCAATGGTGTCTTTGTGTCACAGTGGGACAGTGGCAATAAGTTGAGGCCCCAGGATTTGACTTATGAATCGTGTGTGAGTAATAATACCACTGGGATTCCATGCTGGGAAAAGTGCTGGTACTCTTGTGCTGCTGGGCACTGGGCTCCATTCTTGCCAGTGGGGTACCTTCTTTCCTCTTGTGATTCTGGGGTAACCTCTTCAAGGGCCAGTTTACATAACCCTTTACTGGGGTTGTATGGCATTTATTATCCAGATCTATCCCAGAGTCATGGGGAGTAGTCTTGGAAAATTCCTAGGAAAGATGCTCTTTGCCCTGGCATGGGAACCTGAGGTGAGCCAGGGGAGGGTGGTGGTGTGTTCTGGGTGCCTCCGGCCTCAGCCTCCCCACTTGGGGAATGGGTCCATCTAGGACTCTGAGGAAAGGGGGAAGTGAGACTGGCCTGGGACTTTCTGGATGGGCAGAGGCAGGGACAGGGATAAGATTTCAATACTCCTTTGTCCCCTGGCCCCTGGACTAGATCCCCAGTGAGTATGTCTTCCGCCCCAGAAGGGCCCTGCTCTTGCTCCACATCCAGTCCTGACTGCTGCACTGACCACCTACTTCCCTCCAGCTGGAGGAGCTGGACAGGCTCCCCAGGATTCTGTAGGGTGGGCATGGAGACCCTGTAGATCTGTCTCTCCCTCTGCCTCCCAAGGTCTGCCCTCCACCATGTGCCCTGTCTTCCTCCATGCATCTTTCCTTCCATGTGTATCTCTGTCTCTCCTTTGGGTCTCCACTCAGCTCTCTGCCTCTCTAATTTTCCTTCCTGGGTCTCTCCCTTTTCTGGGTGTCCCGACCCTGTGGTGTCTGTCTTGGTGCCCCACCCCCACCCTCTGCAGCACTAGCTCGCTCAGCAGCGCCGTCTCCTGTGGCTGCAGCCCCGTTGGCCCAGGGCCCGGCCCTTACAGTAACTCATCGGGCTGATGGAGGCGACTTTGATGAAGAAGCCACCCTTCCCCCTGCGGGGGCCTGAGCAGAGTGTGTGTGTGTTTGTGTGTGTGAGCGTGCATGTGCACGCTTGTGGGATTATGTGCTTGTGTGCATGCCTGGCCTAGCAGTCTCCGCCAACCAACCTGACTGGGACCCAGAAGGAGCAGGCAGCAGAGGCCATGCTTTCCTCTTCTTCCTCCAGCACACATGTCCTGTGATCTAACCTCTATCCCCTCTGCCTGCCTGTCTGCCTCCCTGTTCCCTGGTTCCTGCTCCTGTGTGGTGGGCAATGGATATGGCACTGGCATGGAGGATCTTCCTGGCTGTGAGGAGAGACAGAAGGGAGAGAGTGTGGCAGAGACAGAGGGGAGAGAGTCTGAGGGCTGCCTGCAAGGGCAGAGGTAGGGAACAGGTAGATGTCCAGCCTCTGTCTCTCTCTTTCTCCAGAACTAGCTCTAAATTCAGATATACCTTAGTGTGTTTCCTAGTTTCCTGGTTGTGTGACTTTCATCATAGGTCTGAGGAGTAGCTGGAGAAGGGGAGTGGCTGAGGGTCAGAAGGAACCCCCTCAAAGTGATAGCAAAGGCTGTAAGAGTTGTTGACGTGGTGGGAAGGGTGTTTGTGGCCACATGCTCAGAGAGAGACAGTCAGAGCACCTGTAGCTGTGACTGTGAAGACAAGCAGGTTCAGAGGAGGCGGCTTTCTTGGGGAGGGTGGAGGATAGCAAAGGGCAGGTAGGAGGCCTCACCTGTAAATGAGCCTGAGGAAGTCAGTTTCTCTCCATCTCACTCCAGCTGCTACAGGCTGATCCCCACCTTCCTCTCCGCCTGCTGTAGCCATGTCTGCACTGTCTCTGGCTGTTGTCTGCTCTGTCTCTAGCTGTGTCTGGCACTTTCTCTGGGTGTATCTGGCAATACGTCTGTGTCAGTTTCTCTGGCTGTGTCTGGCTGTTTTTCTGGCACTATTTCTAATGGCGTCTCTGGCCATGTCCCTGACAGTGTCTCTGGCAGTGGTTTTAGTGGTGTAGATACTTCCTGAGTGAGCATCTGACTGTGGCTCTGGCTCTTTTTCTAGCTGTTTGTCTGGTGTCTGCCTGTTTGTGTCTATCGGTTTCTCTGGTATTTCCCTGTTTGTATGTCAGATTGTTTCGCTGGCACTGTGTCTGAGTGTCCCTCGCTCTTTGGCTATGTGGCTGATGGTTTCTTTGCCTTTGCTTCTTTCTTTTCCTCTGGCAGTATGTCTGCTTGGGTCTGGCTGAGTGTTTCTGGCAGCTCGTCTGGTTGTATTGGCTATTCTCTAACCCTTTTTCTTCCTGGTTATCTGCTTGTATTCACCTTTGTCTAATGGTCCCTCTAACAGTCTCTCATATACTCCCCCGTGTATGGATGTGATTCTTTGGAGCTCTGCCTGATCGTCTGGGCAGTGTCTCTGCCAGTGTCTTCATATGAGGTTGGCTGTATCTGACAGTGACCCTTGTTGAGTATCAGTGTTTCTCTTTGGGTCTCTGCTCCTGTGCTGCTCACATTTAGGGACTATTCTACAGGAAATAGTTATTGCTGTGCCCTCAGGTGTGAATGTGTACTGGGGTAGATGGATGGGAGGAGTTGACCCATCCTAGGGATCAGGACAGCAGGTGGGGACCACTGGATTCTTCCTGGCTTCTGGGGATGTGTCCTGAGTATACCTGCATGGGCACATGTAGACACCGATTCACATCTGCTGGGCTGGCAGTCCTAGGCTACTAAGGGCATGTGGCTAGGTTGAAGGATGGCCTAGGGTTCCTGACAAGGATTTACATATGGAAAGTCCTCATTTTCTTTTGATCATTGGTGTACAATAAAGCAGAAGCCACATCTGAGCTGATTCATATGCCAGTGTGCTGATACCCTATTGCTCTGAGTTTCTTAGAGCCCAGTGGCCAGGCTTTTGTCAAGGTAGGTAGGGACTGATGACAGATCCAACGACTTCCTGAGGACCCAGGTTTCAGGGCTCCCCCCCCCCAGGAGCACAGCCGGGGGGCATTGCATTCAATGCAGTTCTGAGAAGTACAGATCTCCAGTTAAGTTAAAACATTACCCTTTCAAGCTGGGCGCAGTGGTGCATGCCTATAATCCTAGCGGCTTGGGAGGCAGAGGTAGGAGGATAGCAAGTTTGAAAACAGAGGCAGCCTGCATAACTTAGTGAGACTCTGTCTCAAAAAAAAAAGTAAAAAAATGGGCTGAGGGTGCAGCTCAGAGGTCCAGCACTTGCAGAGCATGCAAGCACGAGGCCCTGGGTTCGACCCCCAGTACCGCACCAAAAAAAAAAAAAAAAAAAAATTACCATTTCAGTTTGTGAAGTTTATAGTTAATTAGCCAACCTTACCAGTAAAGTTATATATTTTTTAGAAAAACGGTCCTGGCATTACCAATGTTGTGTAATTCATCTGTAGTTGGCTACATTCTGCAGCCAGCAGTGTTATTGAACAACAAACCACTGTGGGTTGTCTTTTCCCATCTCAGCAAACCTTTGCCTACAGATGCCAATAATGCTGCATTCCATTGCTTGAAAGAAGATCTGGAGCCCCATTAAGGAGGGCACTTGGGGGTCAGGGTGCCCTGGCCCTAGGACTGGGATTTCCCAGTCTTGCCTGAGAAGAGGGAGGCTCCCCAGGAGTTTCCTGCCTGGGCTGATGCTACCCACTCCCCAACCCATTTCTCCCAACAGATGGCTACTCCTGTCCCGTGGGCCTGCTGTGCTGTGCTTGCTGCTGCTGCTGCCGTTGTCTACACCCAGAGACACAGTCCACAGGGTGAGTGCTTGGGGGAGCTGCCTGACGATCTCTTCTCAGAGGTGTGCACGAATCCTCACTGGCACAGCTGTACATCAACACCACCCAAGAGTCACACCATGAGGGGCAGAGTCATGTGACATTGATACGCAGGGTGATCCACTGATGTCTCATAATCACAGCCCTTCACAGTCACACCTGGGTGGTCACATGGTGAGCATTTCTCTGGCTTGAAATGATTTCTCTGGCTTCTTCCTGTTAGGGAGGGTTAGGGGACAGGCAGGTGGGATAGGAGTTGGGAGGCAGGTCCCTGTATAGGATTTGGGCAAAAGGGGGAACCTCCTTCAGAAGATTTGTGAGGTTGTGATTAAAGGCACTGATAAGAAACAGTGGGCAAGACTGATGGTCACTTTCTAATCTCAGTCTTACCCTAGAAGGAAGATGGGGACAGAGATAGGAGGGCAGGTGGGAAAGGGCTGGTGTAAGGATGGAGCCCAGTTAGTCAGCTAGAGTAGCCAGAGGAGGGAGGGCCTGTTTGGGGCTAGGTTTCTTGCAGCCTCCCTGCCCTTCCCTCACGTGTTTGTCCATTGAAGGTTGAGTCCTTCCCACATCCCATAGGACCAGGAGCTGCACCCCAGCTGGGGAAAGAAGTACCCTCTTAACCATCAGCCCCTCTACTGCATTTAAGGAAGCACCTCAAACAGTCATACCATACAAGATCTGAACTTGGAACTTGCCTCAAATGAGGCTGCCTAAGCTGCCTCATTGGTTGGATCCCATCCCACCTGCACCTTGGGTGATGTAGACAAATCAGGGAGGGTGGGAGCATCTCTAGGACCCAGGCGTGGAGTAGACCCTGATGGCTGAGCTCTGCCACCCTCAAGGCTATGGGTTCAGGAGGGTCATGGGTGGAGGCTTCTGTGTCCTCTTCCTTACGAGACCAACCCCTGAGGCCCAGAGGGAGCCTCGCTGGCCCCAGGGCTGCTGACCTGTCCTGCACAGGGTCTGTCAGTGGTCTCTACCATTGTGTGCTAATGGTCTCTGCCTGCATGTAAAGACAGGACTTACACAAGGCCAAGGCCCCTGGCATAAAGCCACATCTCCAAGTGTGTGTTTTCTTGTATAGGTGAGAGCATGTCCCTGTTTGAGTGGATTTCTCAGTGTGGCTATATTCTTGTGGGGTGCCCCATGTGTGATACTGCCTGGGTATCTATGCCCTTTTAGGAGCTTTATCCTTATGTTTGAGGCTGTACCCCATGTGTGATAATATTCCTATTTCTCTTTGTGAGTTTGTGTTCCTGTTAAACTGTCTCCCCACGTGAGACCCTGACTCCCTCTGTAGTTGTGCCTCTGGGTGACAGTCTCTCTTCTTGTGCATGCCTGTAATCTTATATCAGGTATTACCATCCCTGAGGTGGGACAGGGTCCCTGTGTGACTGAACCCACATGTGTTTGCAACCCTGTGGATGACTGTTCTGTGTGTGCTGCTGCTGCTTTGTGGGTGACCATCTTCGTCCTGTGTGTGTGGTGATGTGAAGTTGCTTAGGACGCCCGGGGGGACTGTTTCCGGCATGTGCTCCCCATGTGAGTCTGTGTGCGCAGGTGTGAGGGAGCCGTCAGCTCTGTCCCTCTGTGTTCTCCATGTCCATGATCTCATCCTGTCTCTGTCTCTCATCCTGGCTTCTAACAACCTTTTCACAGCTGATTCCTTTGGAGCATTTGTCACTGCGTCAGGGCCAAGAACCCCATCCTCCCCCTGCTGCTTGATTTAATTTCTGAAATGGACAGCACATCAGTAGGGGCACCCATGGGGCAGGAGGGGAGCTGTCCAGAGACAAAGGAGTGCCATCTTCAGAGCTGTTGCCTGGCTGTGTGTATTGCCATTGTTGCGTTGGGGTGGCAGGTTGTCACACTTAGTGACTGTCATGTCATGTTTCTCCTCCTGCCTCTGCGTTGTGGCCTGCAGTTGTCTTCTGTCATTGTATTGTCATTTTTCATTCCTGTCCTTCCATCCTTAGTTTGTCATTGTGGTCAGGTTGTGTTTTCATTTCTTTTGCGGGGCAGATGAGGTGTAGGGAGAAGTGCTGTCCCACTGCCGTTGTATTTGTTGTGTTTTTGGGTTGTTGTTTCCTCATCTTATGGCTGTACCTCCTCCCCAGTACTGAAGGGCCATGGTGGGTCTGTGTTAGTTCTGGGCAGCTGTTGGTCAGTGTTGATGTGTTGCTGCTGGGACACTGATGGCCACGCCCCCTCCCCCCCAAGGTCAGTTTTCAGCCTCCTCCTCAGGCAGCTGGATGCAAAGTCTCTGCCTGAGGGGGTGCAGAGAGAGAGGGGCTTGGCATGTTTCCTGGAAGCTCCAGGTTTTTGGAAGCGAGGCTGGAAGGGGGCTCAGTGGCCGGAGCTGGTGGATAATGGGGGGGCTTGATGGCCTGAGTCTTGGACACTGGGCCTCTGGTCAGGGGAAGGCCGCCATTCAGTCTGTGGTCCAGCCTCACAGCTGTGGCCTCCAAGGCCCCCAGCCACCGCCCTTCCGCCCGTTCATCCTCTGTTCGGCTGGTCCCAAGCCCCACAGACGAGTGGTCAGGGCTGGCTGGGTTTCCTGCTTCCCTCTCCTCTGACAGGGACAGAGAGGCTCTGAGAAGGGCAAGATGGAGACAGGCAGTCAGGGGGAGAGACCTGGAGTCACAGAAAGACTGTGGCACCGGAGGACAACAGAGGTGGCAAACAGGGACAGATGTTCCAGCACTGAGAAAAGCAGTCCTGGGGAGGGGGCTGCACCAAAGGGGAGGGGCTGCTTGGGGTCCGGGGAGTACCCTGCCCCCCTCAGTCCTGGTGGTGTTAACAAGTCTAATTAAGAGGCCACTGGCCCAACTTAATTGGCTCGTTAACAGGAATTGCCTCTGAAAATCCCCCAACTCAGCGGGGTGGCTCTCTGGAGGGGAGATGCGAGTGAGTGTTAACGAGGGATCCTGCAGCCCCCCCTGCTGTCCCTTCCCCTCCCTTCTCCCCTCCCACCCTCACTCCACAGATCTGGCCAGGAGGAGGGAAGCATCTGTCCTTCCAGGCTCAAGGGGCAGGATGAGAAGCGAGGGCCGATGTGGGCTGGGGGGGCTCCTAGAATTCCGATCTCCCTGGCTCTGCATGGCTGCCTCTGTAGAGTCGCCTCTGACCTTCCCTGTCCCCGCCCCCCCACTCGCCACCTCCCACCACTGGCGCTGCCTCAGGACAGGTGCTCTTTTCCACCTTCCCATCTCCAATCTCCTGGGCTCAGTCCATCACGCCTGGGTTGCTGAGGCCAGGGCTGGGGCTGGCTTTTGGCTCTGACAGGTCCCTCCTGGGGGCAGGAGAGGAATGGTCAGAGCATTCGCTCACTCGCCCAGTCCCCGCTCCCCCCACGCCCCAAGCCATTTCTGCCTCATGAAGTTGACAGCTTCCAGGAGTTCCCCAGGGTTCAAGGCCTCTCATCCTCCCTTCTGCTGCTGCCCAAGGGGGAGCATGACATGTGGGGAGTAGGCAGAGGGTAGGAGAGGAAGAGAGGCAGGGAGAGAGATGAGGGGAGGGAAAGAGGACAGAAAGGCAGGATGAGAGAGAGAGATCAATAGTGAGAGACAGAGGAAGGAGTTCAGGAGTGGGGCCCCTCCACATCACTTTGCCTGAGTCGTGGATGTCAGTGGCAAGAGGTCAGGGTCATAGGGGTCAGGAAACTTAAGTAAAGGACCCAGGGACTGTAGTTGAACAGGATTTCCCCTGAGAACAAACCCTTCTAAGCACTAACTACCTAATACACACACACACACACACACACACACTCTCTCTCTCTCTCTCTCTCTCTCTCTCTCTCTCTCTCTCTCCCCACACACACACACACACACACACACAGAGAACCCCTGTATACATATGCACATACAGAAATGGAGATACTCACATACCTACATACCTGCACAGCTGCAGAGAACTTTTGCACGTGCCCCATTCCCTTCGACACTCACATGGTCTGATAGAGCGTCATGGTGACTCTCACTTGAACCCCTCACAGTCTCATCTATGTGTTTTTACCTGGGGGTACCTGGGCAGGGCTGTGACCTGGCAATTTTGTCCTGTGCCCTCCCTGTCCCCACAGAGGCACCTCATGTGCAGTATGAGCGCCTGGGTTCAGATGTGACCCTGCCGTGTGGGACAGCAAGCTGGGATGCAGCTGTGACATGGCGGGTAAATGGGACAGATCTGGCCCCTGACCTTCTCAATGGCTCTCAGCTGGTGCTTCGTGGCTTGGAACTGGGCCACAGTGGCCTCTACGCCTGCTTCCACCGTGACTCCTGGCACCTGCGCTACCAAGTCTTGCTACATGTGGGCCGTAAGTGTTGCCCCTGACCCTTTGTCTGACTTCCAACCTTCCTTGAGACCCAGACCTCTAATCCAAATCAAGTCCTCTCTCTGGTGGCGGACAGGGGGAGGGGAGGGCTGCAGCCTGACCTTTGCCCCCTGATCCTATCGTAACCTGCTTTTCTTACTCCGAGTCTACTCTTGTCCAATGAGTCTAGACCCCGGGACATTTTGTCCATGTATCCCACCCCCGTGGAGGTCTTTGAGATCTTGTGATGTTGCCTGTCTCCTCTGACAAAGTGGGTAGAGGAGGGCTGGCAAGACCTGGCCTATCTGGAGGCTGGGTAGGAAGGAACCTAGGGCCACAGCTCTGCAGTGGAATGGCCTCACTGTGTTTGCTCCCACTGTGGCCAGCCAAAGGGCCTGAAGGAGGGAGATGGAATACATGGTTATGTAGGTATAGGTAGGGCCCCAGGGAAGAAGGAGGACTGGAGTAGGAGGCACAGGAAACAGAGGAAGATACATTGAAACATCATTTCTGGAAGAGAGCTGAGTATGACTGTAGGCCTCAAAGGACTGGGAGGGCATGAAAAGTCCACTTGGGCAGGTGTCAGTAGGGCAGGGAGCTGAAGGAAAGGGCAAGGCAGAGATCATGATATTGGCAGTTGGACAGTGACAGGGTCTGAATCAGGTTCTTATAGGATCCCTTTCACTGCAGCAAAGAGAGGCAAGTTGAATGGGGCAAAGCTAGGACAAGAAGGAGGCTGTACTGGAATGCAGAAGACATGGTGAAGACCTGGGACTGGGGCTTGGAGTTGGGGAATTTGGGGGATTGGGTCTCTACAAATTGGTGATGGACTAAAGGTGAGGAGGATAGGAGAGTCAGGATAGGAGAGTGGAGAGGGCTGGAGGGATGGCCACTGCACCAGGGAGGAAAAGAGAGTGTGTTCTATTTGAACAGTGGCTGGGTTTTGGTTTCTCTAGAATAAGATCCCAAGATGAGAATTTATAGGCAAGTAGCTTTCTGCTAGGTGAAGGAAACCCTGCAAAGGAATGGGAAGTGACACAGAAAAAGGAAGTTAAGTTAGCTAATAAAGAGTGAGTTATCTAGGTGCAGTGGCACACGCCTATAATCCCAGCTACTTGGGAGGCTGAGGCAGGAGGATTGCAAATTCAAAACCAGCCTAAGCAACTTAGCAAGACCTTGTCTCAAAATAAAAATACAAAAGGGCCAAGGATGTGGTTCAGTGGTAGAGCACTTGACTAGCACAAGACCCTGGGTTCAATCCTCAGTACTGGGGGAAAAAAAAAGTTAGCAGAGTTAGCAAGACATTGCCTCTTTGCAGTGGAGGTACCACTGAGGAAACTTTGGGTAAGGTTGCAGCAGGTGCACCTCAGAGTCATCCTGCCTAAAGGGTGAGGGAGCTGGGATGCTTATACACTGACTTCTGCATCACCCACAGAGAGATTTTCCTGGAGGGGGGCAGGTACCTTAATTCTCCAGCACTTTTGGCCTGATGCCCCGGCAAGCAAAGCAGGGCTTGGTGGCCAAAGAAAGCTCTTAGGCAAATCACTGCAGAAGTTGGCAGTGAGAAGTGCTGTGGGCAAGAGATCTGCAGCTCCACAGATATCTATACAGATATGTTGGGTACAGGTCCTCTGGGGACAACCTGGAGTTGGTGGCTACTAGCCTGTGGATCCGAGGGTCTGGGACTCAGGGACAGGCCTGAGCTGGAGATGGAAATGTAAGTGGTTGTCAGCATTAAGTCCATGGGAGGGGTTGAGATGGGCAAAGGAGAGATTGTGGGATGAGAAGAGGATCCAGAATTGAGCCCTGAAGACCATCAGCATGTAAGGGGCTGATAGAGAGAAATAAGCCACAAAAAGAGAGAAGGAGGAGCCGGCAAGACGGTAGAGGGAAGACAAGGTGAGTGTGATTTAGAAAAGGGGTTTGGAGAAGGTGGAATAATGAAGTCTTCAGCATTGCTGAGAACCAGATGGGCAGGCCAGAGGTACCTACCATAGCTAGTTCCTTTATTCCCTGGAAGCTATCTAGGAGATTGCTTAAGGGATCTGAAAGTAGGCCTTGCTCATTGTAAGAAGACTGCTGTGGACAACCCTGTGAAATGTTAGGCTCAAGAATCGCTCAGGGCCCCCCACAAAAATACTGACCAACCAGTGGGGCTAAATGAAATATGAAAACAGGTGTGGGCAGGGATGTACCTTTCTCCATAGAAAAACCTTTTTAAAATATTTTTAAATTGAAGAAATGGCTTTCAGACCAATCTTTTTTGTTGTTGCAAGCCAAGGGTAGAGTGACCCCTGTTGGCCACATCGAGAAATGCAGGACTAGCCTAAGGGAATCATCCCTGGCCCACCATGGGATTCAACACCAGTGGAGTGAGCATTCAGCTTTGCCCTGGAGCCTTTATACAGGGAAAAAGGCTGTTTACTGAGGGCTGTGGGAGAAGGATAAGACCACCCCAGCATCACCTACACCCCTGTCTTCTCAATTTGGCTCCCAAAAGTCCTCAGGGTGGAAAGGCCAGCAGTAATGACTGGGTTTTGGTGGCCCTGAGCCCCTGTTCCAATTGCTGTGATCCTTAAGAGTTCATTGGAGGGAAATCGGGTCTTGAAGTAATGTAATTGTCCTCACCAACAGGACATGCTCACAGCTGTCCTGTTGTGACCAGAGCTCAGACCATTTAGATACAGTGCTCACTGTTCCCTAGGCCTTGCCCCTCAGGGGAGGGCTGGCCACGAATTGGCTGTAGTCTTCATAACAGGTACTTATCTCTCATTGCCTTATTTCCTTCTAAAAACCTGATCAGAGGAACAGGGGATATTAATCATGATCATCTCAGTCACTTTATATTAGTAACAAGAGACTGGGTTTGGCAATACTCAATATCAAATTATCCTTCTTGCCAGCTCTCAGAGAACAGGACAAAGTTACCTCTGATTTGTGGGTCATTCAGACCAAAAATTATTTAATATCCTCAACACATAAGATTTTATGTCTATTTCCAAAGGAACCTAATCATAATGATATTCTGTTGGAAGACTCCTTAACCAGGCAGGTCCCTGAACTGCTTTCTCCCAGCCCACCTTCCTGCCTGCAAGTGGGTCCTCACACAGCCCTAAGGCCTCTCCTACTGAGGATGATGAAAGAGCCCCCATGTTAGGAAACGGGATCACAGTGTTCCTTTTAGTAGCGTCCTTTTGTTTACTGGATACTGCTGATTCAGTATCATTCTGATTTTAAGCTAAAACAAACCAGAGATTAAAATAATTTTTAAATGGACAGTTCCTTGTCCAGTTTTAAAATTTTTTCTTTAAGTGTGGTCAGGACAGAAACTGTCCAGTCCCTGGTTCAGCACTGCTACCCCCCAGCGTGGTGGGTTGAAGATGTTGGGGGTGAAGACTTGAGTGGGGGCAGGAGAGCGGATGTTTGTGAGCCCGGCACTTGGGATGCCTCAAGGGATGCCACAAAATACAAGATAAGGTTGAGACAGGCCATGGGCCTTGAATGCCAGGCGAGAGGAGGAGTGTGGGTGTGGTGTGGGCAGGGCTGGAGTAGAAGGGTCACCACACCCCGCCCTGGCCTGATCTGGCCTGGCCCAGGGTGTGGGCAGCTTGCCCTGCCTCCTCTCTGGGCCGGCGGGCAGGCGTCATGCGTGCCGGGGGCTCCGGCCCAGGCGGGCTGGCGAGATGAGAGGAAAAACATGCGGTTTGGTGGGCTGGACATGGAAAAACAAGCCAATTAGGAAGAAAACAAACAAACCTCGGGCCAGCGGGGGCACACGCACGCATGCACACGCACACGGCCCCGCGTGAGACTCAGGGAGACCCTGCCGTGGCTGACACAGTCACTTAGGCATCTCAGGAACCCTGCAAGGGGACGCTCATGTTGTCTGCATGTCGAGGAGCATGCCTTTGTGCCCTGAGTGTGATATTGTGGTGTGCGTGTGTCCGAGCTTTTGCTCACCCACTCCCTCTGACATGCTCTCACCCAGCCTCCAGCCCGGACATGTGGACATGCTGGGAATTCAGGGCATCTCCCTACATGCAGTTTGAAAAGTGAACTTAGGCTTTAGGGCCACGACATGTCCAGTGTTTCGTGTGTGGTGTGTCGCTGTCGCTGCGTTTCGCACACGGTGGCACAGTGACACTCACAGAGGACCTCAGCCACACAGCCTCATGCACACACAATCTCCAATGGAACAGCCTCACCCTGAGTTACACGAAACAGTCACCCCATTCCACACAGCCTCCAGCCTGACAGTTACATGACTGCCCCGAATCTCACACAGGAATCCTCTGAGGATTACACACAGTGCCTCACAATCACAGCGTCTTCAAAACAGCTTTTCTCCCAACTCACAACGCACTCACAACAGGCCTCCCCCATCCCACACTGTCCCGAAATCTCACACTTGGTCTCTCACAGAACCCCCATCTCCGCCCACCCGGCCCCTCAGCTGGGCTCCAGCTGCAGCAAGTCACTCCTTTTCTTCCTTTTCTTTGTTTTTCTTTCCTCCTTTTCCCTCTGAGAAACCTGGTCCCTGTCAGGAAACCCAAGCCCTTCCTTGCTTAGGGCCCAGGGCCAGGCAGGAGTAGCCACATGACAGACAAAGCCCCTGCCCGGCTCCCCCTGGTCCCCTGTGACCTGCCCAGTCAGAGAGGGGAACTGGTTTGAGGGGGAGGTTTGAAAGGGGGCCTGGTCTGAGGAGAGAGGACAGTCAGAAGGGAATGGAGGAGACCCATCAGTGGGGAGGCTGGCTGGGGCAGGGGGCCTGCAAGTCTAGCGCCATGGCCTGCATTGCCCTCCAGAGTCCTGGGCGGGCGGGCGGCAGGGAGCTGACTCTGCAGCTTCCCTCCCCACCCCCCAGCGCCCTTCTCCTTTGAAGCTGGGGGTAAGGGGGGGGTTGGCGGCAGGAACGGGGAGTGGAGGCTTCTCGGCCGACCTCGGAATGTCCTTTCCTCCTGGAGTGGCTGCCAACTCTGGCCTGGCCCACAGGCCCCCAGAAGGCACTTCCTGTGTCCTTGGCCGCCCCCCACCCCACCCCCATGCAGAGCGCTATGCCCATGGGCAGATAAGGAAAGGGCACAAAAGGCCCACAGGAGGAACATGGTGCAGACACAGATGGACAACAGGGCAGGAAGGCTTCCCAGGGGAGGCAGGCAGCGGTGGGCAGAGTGCAGGGTGGCCTTTGTAGGGTCTTGGCTGGCAGCTAGCTCTTCCCCTGCAGGCTGTGGGTAGAGCTGCCTCTGCCCACAGAGCTGCTGCTCCACCTGCTGCCAGGAAACTCTCCTCATGCCTCTCTGCCCCTGGTCTCTTCTGCTGCAAAGACGGATCTGGGTCCTGGGGCTTGTGCCCCAGGCCCCTGCACACTGCTTCACACAGACTCGCCACACTGGATGTGTGCACCCAATCACAGTCACTCAAAACCACGTGTACGCTGTGGATGGAAGCCCACAGCGACCCGTGTCGCCACAGCCACTCTGCAAGCGTAGACATGCATTCCCCTTCACGGTCCCTGGCTTATTGAACTACCCCCTCCCATTTCCTGTCCACCTGTCAGGCAGGGGGTGGGGGGGTGGGGAGGCAGAGAAGGGAGGTGTCAGTGTCCCTGGAGCCACAGACGGACATTCCTTGCCTGGGTCAGATCACAGAAGCTGCCTCCTTCCAGGAACTTGAGCTGCCTGTCCTCACGCCTTGCCCAATGCCTGAGGGTGGGACAGCTGGGCTAAGTGTTCACCACAGCAAAAAGTGTGGTTAGACAGCAGAAAGGACTTCCCAAGTGTGGTCATGTAGGTAAGTAACCCCACTCTGGGGTTTGTTCCCAGATCTGGCTTGCTGTGTGACCCCAAGCAAGTCCCGACCCCTCTCTGGCCCTTCTTATTCCAGAGTAAAGACAGCTGCTAACCATGTTATGGACTTCTTAAGGGGATTGTGATGGAGGAGCTGGGGCTGGCTTGGGTGGGTAACATGCCAAGGGAACAGCAGGTTCCTTCCAACAAGCACTTAGGCACCTGTGAGGGTGTGTGTGCATGTGCGCACGCGCGCGCGCACACACAGATAGACAGACAGACAGACAGAGTCATACAGGACATGCATTCCAAGAGCCAGTCCATACACAAATCTACAAAGATGCTCCTCCGTGTCACTTGTTTACTTCACAGACATGCAAGTAACACACACCTGTGCACACAGGCACCTGCACACAAATGTGCACATGACTGGCTTCCCAGTGCTGCTGCTCCTGTGTAGCCACCAGGCCCATCCTTGTGTCTCAGTCTCTACTGAGGGGAAGCCGGGGGTGTCTCTTCTCCAGCAAGTGCATCCTGAGCAACCCGACAACCAGAGGACCCACTCAAGACCTCTTTGACCTCTGCTGCACTGTCTTCCTCTGGGAGTGGACACTGTGTGCGGGAGATATGGGCTGGGGCCCATTCCCCCCAACATCACCTCCATCCTGTAATTGATGAGCTGAGGCCCACGCCCCCCAGTTCCCCACAGTTCCTGCCTCCATTGAGCAGGTTGGGGGCTCCTTCTCCACACAGCCCTTGTTTTTCTTTAATTAAACATCTGGCTCTCTGTGGCCTGGGAAGCCTCAGACCCTCGCTGACAGCCCC
This sequence comes from Pedetes capensis, assembly GCA_007922755.1. Lineage (NCBI taxonomy): Eukaryota > Metazoa > Chordata > Mammalia > Rodentia > Pedetidae > Pedetes > Pedetes capensis. Next base: position 45,850 of record VMDO01002087.1, read on the forward strand.
ACCCCCCACCTTTGGCATCGATGATGGGTTGAGGGGGGAGAGCTGGGGCCCTGGGGCCCACCTGTCCCCACATTAGTGCCGGGGACTGAGAGCTCCAAGAATTCCCTGACCTTGCTGTCCTCACCCCCCAGTGCCGCCGCGGGAGCCCGTGCTCAGCTGCCGCTCCAACACTTACCCTAAGGGCTTCTACTGCAGCTGGCATCTGCCCACCCCCACCTACATCCCCAACACCTTCAATGTGACCGTGCTGTGAGTAGCTGTGCCTGCGTCCCGGTTCCAGCCCTGACCTTTGACCTTCCCCAGCTCCCTATCACACCCTCCTGAGTCCAGACCCCAGCCCAGCCTTGGGCTTGAACTTTCCCCAGCCTGCCCCCACCTGACCTTTGATGTTGGTAATAGTACCTGGGCCTCCTCCTTCCCCAGGCATGGCTCCAAAATTATGGCCTGTGAGAAAGACCCGGCCCTCAAGAACCGCTGCCACATCCGCTACGTGCACCTGTTCTCCACCATCAAGTACAAGGTCTCGATAAGTGTCAGCAACGCTCTGGGTCACAACGCCACGGCCATCACCTTTGACGAGTTCACCATCGGTGCGTGTGGTGGCAGTGGGGGGAATCCCTGCTGCATACTCCACTGGGAGTGTGCAAGTGGAAGTGTGTCAGAGGTGTACACAAGGACTGGTGGGGACGTTCGAATGTATACACGTGTGCAGACATGCCAGTGCACATGTATGTGTGGTATTTAAATGTGTATACACGTGATGACAGATGTACATCTGTGACCATGTATGTGAATGTCCTTTACCTGCAAAGCCGAGAGACCGCTCCAGCAGCTCTTTCCGTCATCTTTCTGGCTCCTAGAGCATGCAGCAGGGGGAAGTGGGGGCAGGCTGGGCCAGACCCTTGTGCAGCTGCAGCCTCCCCCCCCCCCACATGCTAATGGCTTCCTTACGGTCTGTGATGAATGAGGTGTCAGAACAGGAGACAGGACTGGGACAGATACCGCCCTCTCCCTGACTCCCCATCCCAGCTCGACCCTCTGCCTGCCGCTGCCCTATTCCAGGCAGGCTTTGCCTGCTCCTACCCCATTCCAGGCAGACCCTCTGCCTTCCTCTTGTACATCTTCACCACATGTCCTACCTGCCCTTGTCTTCTTCCCTATCCCCATAGCTAGATCCCCAGCCATACTATTGCTACATGAGTTGCTCCTGTAGATGCCCTCATCAGATCCCCAGGCTGCCTCCAATCCAGGTCTGCAACACCTGTAGATTGTCTTGTAACGTTGATCCACAGAGCAGCTTCAAACCCAGACTCTTCCAGGGGAGATGAAGTCTCAGTTTGGACCTAGGAAAGCTGAGCAAAAACCAGGCTTGGGGGAACTGTGCAATGCTGGTGTAGGAGGAGCGATCCAGGTGGCGATGGCAATGACAGTGGTCACAGTGGAGGCATCATGTAGGCTTCATCCTTGGGACACTGGTCAGCATGAGGCTGGGGTTGAGATGACAGGATGACATTTGGGATGTTGATACCAAGAGCTGGTGGCCCTGACTATAGTGACAGTCATTGATGATGGGGATGTCATAAGTGGTAGAAGTAATGAGATAGTTATTAATTGTGGTTGCCAGAACTGACAACAGAGAAGAGGGATGGTGACCATCACGATGATGACAGTCATTGACAGTAGAGAAGGTTGACATGGAGGCTGGAGCTGACATCAGGGGCTGTTCACAAAGATTAGTGCACTAACTAAGCTGTGTCTCCTAAACAGTGAAGCCTGATCCTCCAGAAAACGTGGTAGCCCGGCCAGTGCCCAGCAACCCTCGCCGGCTGGAGGTGACGTGGCAGACCCCTTCAACCTGGCCTGACCCTGAGTCTTTTCCTCTCAAATTCTTTCTACGCTACCGGCCCCTCATCCTGGACCAGTGGCAGCATGTGAGTGCCCAGCCCTGCCCAGATAGTGGGTGTCTGAATCAGCTGCATGGTGTAAGAGGCACCCATTCCCCAAGTGGTGACACTTCCAGAATGGGACCTCATGGCAGTCAGAGAGGCTCTCTAGGAGAAGAAGAGATGAAGTGGGCCTGAGAGAATGGACGGAGTTGAGGGAGGTATCCTTTGGGGCTCCTAGTGACCTGCATTAGTGCAATGGGAACACATCTGTCTCTGTGGCTGCCTAGGGTGATGGAGAGAAGTGCTGGAAAGGAGAGAGCAGGGAGCCTGAGCAGTGTTTCCCTCTCCTTACCTCTGGCTGTCAGCCCTGACCAGGCATCTCCCTTTACACTCTGGCCCAGCCTCTGGGCCTGTGCTAGACCCAAGGCACAAACAACAGTCTCTGGCCTCAAGGATTCACAGATGGGCCCCAGGGGTCAGAATCGGGCACTGGGGTCAAGCTTGGTCCAGAGAGTGAATTTAGGCCATGATTACCATCTGGGCTCCAAAATCGGACCTAGCTTAGAATCATCTTAAGGTTATAGGTCAGGTGGTAGCCAGGCTGGGAACCAAGCAATGGACAAGGGTCAGTGTGGAGTCAGGCTGTGGTCTAGATATTGATCAAGCTATGATAGAGAGTTCTGAGGAGCAGCCAGGGGTTTGGGGAAGTCTTAGGGGTGCTTTCATATTGGGATCCCAGGGCCTATCAGGCTGTGACCATTCATGTGGCCCCTGAGGGCTATGGGCTAGGATTAGAGTTGGGAGGGTGCTCCATGGGGCAAACCAGCTTGGCTCCTGGGGGTCAACCTGTACCCCCACCACATACACCAGGCGCCAGCTCCATATCTTTATGCCCCACTCCTCTTTGGCCTTTAAAGTACGTAATTTGATTCCTGGGTGTCTGTCCAGGTTGTGGGCCTGGCCCCCACAAAGGGTGCTCACACGCTCACGTGTTCCCTGACAGAGTCCGGAGTCCGGAGTCCCTCCTGCCTGGCCAGCTGCCCGAGCCTAATGCATTGCTAATAACCAGGGTCTAGTTTCACAAGCCCCCCTCCCCCGCTAACGAGCTACAGGCAGCAGCCCCGCGAGTTGCAGCGCACACGCCTTGCAGTGGACCTGGCACTCCGCCCACCACACACACGGGAACATGCGCACACACACGTGGCTCCCAGCAAGATGCAGGTTTCATATGCACATGCCATTAACATGCCAAGACCATGTACTGCCCTGTACTGTGGGTGGAACTGACCCCACACTGACATGAGCAGAGCAAAGTGTGCAGACTCCGTGGCAAGAACACTTGTGGTCCATGGCACATTCTAGCCCAGTTGCCTATCTCATAGGCACTAGGTTGATTAGATTTATGGCTTTGTCACCTTGAGTTTTGTTCTGAACAGAATCTATTCTCCCGTCGTTGAGAGTGTCAGGTGTATGATTGGGAGGGGAGAACAGAGGAAAACATTACTTGGATTTTCAGGAGCAAGATACAGGTCGGGAAGTGTGAAAGAATAGGTACCAGGGGTCTGGCAGGGGCTGTCTCAGTGGGGGCAAAGGTGAGGCAAGTACTGGGATCCATCATGGGTTCCCTGCATCACCTGCTCTGACCCCAACTCAGCCAGGAGGCCCAGGTCGGGGCCGGTGTCTGACATCTGCTGCAATAGACTTGACAGAGGAATTTAAGACGAAGTAGATGGCAGTGATTAGGGAATTCCTGCTGATTGACGAGCCCTTCTCTTAAGGGAACAGACTAAGGGATCAGTGGCAATTTAGCAAGAAGAGTCTAGGCCTAGGAGATGTGGCTGCCAGGAGATCATTGGCTCCTGAGCCATATTCCTAGAGGTGTGGTGCCAGGAGCCCACCAATGAGGTGGCAATTTGATCTGCTCCCTTTGGCTCTATCGTTTGTCTTTGGGAAAAGACAGATGTGGAGGTCTGCGGGCCTGAAAGGAGGGAGAAGGGGCTGAGGGAGCTGGGGCTAATCAGACAGAGGGGGACTTCACAGAGCAGAAGGAGATTAGGAGGACAGAGGTGGAAGTGGGTCCCTAGCTCCAGGAGAGGAGGGTATTCGGATTCGGGGCCCACCCACTTTCCAGTGCTGGGCAGAGGTTTTACTGGGTCAGGGTCTGGGCCCAAATGTCTCTCAGCATGACCCTGACCTTTATCCGGGGCTCCTGTGTCAGGGCCACAGACTCAGCAGGAATTGGAGGGGCTTCCTGCTCTGCCTGGACCCAACTTTACATGCATGAATGCACGTACATGCATGCGTGCACATGCACACACAGCCTGTCAGGTCAGGTAGCCCATATCCCAGTTTTCTGGAAGGGAAGATTGGAACAGGGACCAAAAAAACCCTAAAGCCAGACGTGGCCCAGAGCAGCCCCTTCCTCCGCCCCGCCGGCTGCCCCTGTTTACGAGGCGGCTTAATGAGGCAGCGGGTGCCGCTGAGATGAACCAGAGCCCAGCCTGGGTCTGGGAGGGGCGCCGGACAGGCAGGCCAGCCTTGAAGGGAGGAGGGAGACCAGCAGGATGGGGCCGGCCAGCAGGGGTGTGGTGGCAATGCCTCCAGGAGGAAGTCGAGCAGCTGTCTTGCCACCCCAGGGGCAGGACACCAGAGGCTACCCTCTACCCCTTTTGGCCTCAGGCAGGGTGATAGCCACATGGAGGTCTTCCTGGGAGGCAGGCCCTGCTGGGGCTAAGTGAGTGGGTATGCTGGGCATCTGTGAGCCCCCTCTCTGAGTGGAACCCGTGATGGCAGCGCTAGCTGAAGTCTATTTGATGCTTTCCCGCGGCTTAGTCCTCATTATAACCCTAAGAGGTAGATACGGTCGTTAACACCATTTTACAGATGGGGATGCAAAGCCCGTGGAAGCTAACTAACTTGGTCACCTAGCTAGTAAGGGATGGAGCCAAAACTGTGAACTCAGGCAGCCTAGCTGCAGTGTCAGTGTTTGTGACCTTCTCTTTCAACTGCTTCCTGATGAGAGTGGAGGGCGGCATGCCACCATCCCTCTCTCCGTCATTCTTGGCAGCTCTGAGCTGGGGCTGAGATCAGGGCTCGGGCAGGCTGGAGATTGTGAGGGAGCTGCTGCAGTCATCCTGTTCTCCCCTGGGGGCGTCTGGTCTCTTTCAGGGTGTCAGTACTCTCCCCCGGGGCTGACCGGCAGGTGATGCTCACTGTGCCCCCTGCCCCCAGGGAAGCCCTCACTCCCCTCTCCCACAGTTGTCCTTAATTCATGTGGGGGTCCCTCACTCTCCTGATCTCCAGAGGTGTCCTTAGCCCTGCCTGCCATGGTCTGGCTACAGGTAGAGCTGTCAGATGGCACGGCGCACACCATCACAGATGCCTACGCCGGGAAAGAGTACATCATCCAGGTGGCAGCCAAGGACAATGAGATTGGGACTTGGAGCGACTGGAGCGTGGCTGCCCATGCCACGCCCTGGACAGAGGAACCACGACACCTCACCACTGAGGCTCAGGCCCCGGGTGAGCCTCCCCTTCAGCCCTGCTCCTCGTGCTCATGACCTGCGCCACGCTCCTGTCTGTCTGGGCAACCCCTGTGTTCCTTAGTCCTTGCTATCTAGGCATCCTTGGGTGTGGGGGTCATCTCTGAGCCTTAGGAAGCAGGATCCACCTGCAGCGGGGAGGCAGGGCACACTCGAGAGAAGAGATAGGACCATCTGATGGGGGAGGCAGCACCTGTCTGACACACAAAGCAGGAACAAATTGCCCCACGCACCCCCAGATCTGGTGGGACCCCAGCCCTGGACCTGCCCTGAGTTTCCCCCATGCTCCCCAGAGACCACGACCAGCACCACCAGCTCTCTGGCACCCCCACCTACCACGAAGATCTGTGACCCTGGGGAGCTCGGCAGCGGCGGAGGACCCTTGATGCCCTTCTCGATCCATGTCCCTGTCACTCTGGCCCTGGCTGCCGCTGTCGCTGCTGCCAGCAATCTCCTGATCTGGTAGGCTGAGTGAGTCTGGGTGGCAGGGGATAGCCTGGGGGACTCATCCCACCTTCATCCCTCACAGCCCCGTGCCCTGTCTCCCCCAGAGCCGGCATCCCATGAGGACATGCCAGAGTACCTGCAGAGGAGCAGGAGGCCGGAGCTGAGCCTGCAGACCCCGGTTTCGATTTTGCACACGGGCAGGAGGACCTTTTGCATTCTCTTCAGACACAATTTGTAGAGACCCCAGCGGGCCTGGGCCTGCCATCACCTAGCCCCGCCACACCAAGCCGGCCCTTCTCCCTCCCTCCGGGGAGGAAGACCATGCAGCTAACCCACCCACCAAAGACTGCCCTCACCCTGCCCCTCAGGCTGGACCCTCCAAAGCCAGCGACTGCCAGGAGCCCTTGGGGGGACCTGAGGGGCGCCCCTCACACCCACAATTTCTCCTCCTGCCCCTGCCTCCTGTCTGTCCCAGGGTCTCTGTTGCCACCATCAGATTATAAGCTCCTGACACTGGGGGGGCCCAGCCATCCCCCTCCCCCCAGTGCCTACACTTTTCAGTCCCCCCACTTCTGCCCGTTTTGTATGACCCTCCCCAGACCCTGTCCTACCCCCCAGTATTTAATGCCCTGTCAGTCCCTTCTAGTCTGACTCAATGGTAACTTGCTGTATTTGAATTTTTTATAGATGTATATACAGGGGTGGGAGGGGAGGGGGGTTCTCATTAAACGTCACCATTTCATGAGTCCTTGGAACACAGCCACTTTGGGAGGGTATGCCTCCTCCAAGGACCCCTCCCCTGCAGGCCTGGAGGAGGAAAGAGACCAGGGTTGGAGAAGATGAGACCATTCACCTTCCAGGCAGATGTATCTAGGAGCAGTGTTCTCTACTTCTTGAGCAGTTGGGTTTCCCTGGAGTATGCGGCCAGGGGCAAACTGATGGGAAGTGGATCCCACAGCTGGACCCACACAGGGGTGTCCAGTCAGTCCTGGAGGCTGCTGAAGTCCTCACCAGGCCAGAGACCTTTCAAAGGTCATCTTCAGAGCAGCCTTCCAGGAGTGCCCAGGCAGAGATGGAAGATGTTGGGAAAGCCAGGCCTCATCCTTGAGGCAGGTGAGCGTGTGTGTGTGTGTGTGTGTGTGTGTGTGTGTGTGTGTGATTCCTACCATTCAGGAGAAACAGACCAGTGGGGCCAGCTGTTTGGGCCTAGGGCTTAGCCAGGCCACAAGGGCTCAGAGCATAGAGTCCTGGGCCTGGCCAGGCGGGGAGGCTGGCTGAAGGAGGAGGCTGCTTGGAGTGTGTCTAGAGATGGGACCTGTGTTTCAGGCCTGGACTTATAGAGTACAGGTTTGACTCCAGGGTTAGGTTATATAGTTAAGCGTCGGTGTAGAGCTAGGGTGGGACAGGGCTTTGGTATACAGGATGGCTGGGGTTTGGTCCAGCTGCACACGCTTCCAGTCCCTAAACTGGGATCCAAGTTCCCTTTGACTTCTCCTGGATGTCCCAGCCTGCTCAGGTCCAGCCCACCTCATAGAAGCTACCTCATTGAGGCTCCTCCTTAGCTGAGAATGCCCTGGGGTGGGACTAAGGTGGGAGACTCTCTAACCTGGGGGTAGGAATAGGCCAGAGCCCCAGCCTGGAGAGCCAGCCTTGGCCTTATTCTGAGTTCCTGGAATGAGAAGCCAGGTGGAGTCCAAGCCATGTACAGACTGACCTGTCCACAGACACATCTACCCTGATGCACACTCCACACAGCACATGCTGAGCACCATACTCAGCTACCCCGATGCCATCACACCCACAGCCCCCCAGTTAAACCCTCCTCCTTAGACCAGGCTTCAAACTGGATAGTCCTAGCTGGTCTTGCCAGGCCCACCTGGGACCATGCTCAACAAGGGGGATTCCCAGTGCCCAGAGCTCTGGTGAGTCATCCTGGACAAGGCATATAGTCCCTGAGTTGGGCCCAGGTGATGGGCTGCAGAATGATGGTGCTTGGCTTCGCCCCAGGCTGGAGGAGAGAGGGTGTTCCAGATGGAGACTTGTGGGAAGCAAATTCCTGGTGTAAGGAGACCCGTGACTTCTCAAGCTGAACAGCCCCAGATGTGGGCTCAGTGAGAAAAGGAGGCTCCCGGGACAGACATCCTGAGAAGTGACTGTGAACCTGCCTCTGTGCCCTGAATACCTGTTCATCCCGTGAAGAGTGGCTTGGGCCAGAACCTGCCCGCCAGGTCCAGCAGGGGTGGAGAGAACAACGTGTTGCCAGCCGAGTTGTCAAGGGAGGTGTGAGAGCTTCCACCCCTCTCTAGCTTCGGGATGGGAGGGCTGAAGCTAGAAGGTCTCTGGCCTGTGCTGCTTTCCTACCCTGAGAGACTTGGTCAGCCCTGAGCCACCCATCGCCCACCCAGGGTTTGGGCATCAGCAATCTGGCCTCCATTAGCAACATGGGAAAGCAATTATGTGGGGCCTGGGGAGGTGGGGGCCACAGGAGGGGAGGGGGCCTGCTGAAGCCTCAAAGCCTTATGGAGGGGAGGACTGGGGTGTACCTACTTCCCCCAAACCCAAGAGAGACCCAGCCCCGTCCCAAGCCCTGCTGGGTAGTGTCATTGCCTCAGGTCTGGGCCTGGTGGTGGTTATCCCTTCTTACAAGTCCCCTCCATCACATAAAGTACGTTTGCCTTGGAGGGTCCTGGCTGCTGGCTGCTGCTGCCTCCCTTGAGTACTGTCCTTCACATCCCTTTTACGTGGGGGTTCTAAGGACCTTAGGACAAGTATAGACATCAATTCTTGGAGGTAAAACAAATCCCAGAATATTAAAACACTACTGAGGGGCCAGGTGTGGTGGCTGACTATTCTAATCCCAGCAACTTGGGAGGCTGAGGCAGGACAATCATGAGTTCAAGGCCAGAGGCAGTCTGCATTAATCAGACCCTGCCTCAAAATAAAAAATAAAAAATAAGCTGGGCGTGCAGCCCAGTGATAGAGCACTTGCAAAGTATGTGCAATGCTCCAGAGTCAACCCCCAATACTTAAAAAAAAAAAAAGGAAGGAAGGAGAAAAAAAAAGAAAGAAAGGAAAGAAAAAAAAGGAAGGAAGGAAGGAAAGAAAAAAAGAATGAAAAAGAAAAAAAAAGAAAAGAAAGAAAAAGGAAAACACTACTTACTAAAGGGATTGGGGGAAGGGGAGGGGTTGGAGGGTTGGACCCCAGAACCAATGGTGCATAGAGGCCCAGTGGCCCCACCTTCCAGCCCACTAGTTCTGTTTGCTCTCCCAAGGTGCACTGGGGATGGGGCCATCTACGTGTTGTTCTGTCGGCTCCTTGGCCACCCGATCTATCTTCCCAGTATGGCTAGGAAGTATGGCTTACAACTCTAGATCCCTCCACCCCTCTCCTCTTCTTGCTGACCTCATTCCCATCCCTGTATTTGTCTCTTTCTGTCCTGTTTCTCTCTCTGACTGTGGCTTTGTCCTGGTGCCTATCTTTGTATCTCTGTACTTCTCTCCCCTCTCTGTCCCGTGTACATGTCCATCTTGTGTCTCTTCTCCAGGCTCCTCTTACCTCTTTGTCTCTTTCTCCCTCTCTGTCTCCTTCCTTGTCTTTATATCTTTCTCTTCCCGGCCTCTGTCAGTCTTCCCTCCCTGTCTGGCCTATCTCTCTCTCTTCTCTTAGCCCCACCTCTGTCCCTGGCTCTGCATGAGTCTCCATCACTGTCTCCATCGCTGTCTCAGTGCCTCTTCCCAGTCAGTCCTTCTTTCTCAGCGTGTCTCTGTGTGTTCCTGCCCTGGTCCAGACTCCAGCCTGTGGCCACTGCTCTTCTGCGGCCTGTACCAGGGACTGTCCTGGATTCTGCTGCCCCCTCTCGGCCACCTGCCTGCCCTTCAGTCCTGCTCCCAGGCTGGTGGCTATCAGCACAGAAATCCAGCCAGGAGAGAGGGAGCCACTAGGCAGGACTTCTTCTTGGGCAGCCTCGGGCCTGAGAATTTCCCTGAGCCGCGAGCTTACCACCTCTGTAGGTTGGGGCTCAGAAAGTTCCTTCCCACCAGGAAAGAACAGAAGAGTGCTTGGCTCGGAACCCCACCTGCGCATCATACACCTGCATGTCTTTATGCTCTGAGGGCCACATGTCCATTATGCCCACAGTCCAGAGTCACTGACCCTCACAAGGTGCCACCTGTCTGAAATCCAGGACTAGAGCCCTGCAGGAAGGAAGAATTGGAGTGTAATCTCCCAATCCCGCCTCTCCTGGGAGGAAAGGGAGAGACAGGAAGCCTGAGGAGAGAGGTGGGAGGGGCCATTCCTGACAGCACCGCTCTGCCCAGGAAGGCTAATATGAGGCCGGGTGGGTTTGAGAGGTCTGGGGCAGGGGCTGGTTGTGAAAGGGGTACCAGCCTGAGAGGAGACTCATAGGAAGGCATGGGTCTAAGGAATAAGATCGCAACTGGTCCTAGTTTGCCTGGGACTTTCTTAGTGTTAGCACTATCTCCAGGGTTGAGCGACCCTTCCATCCCAGGCAAAGGGGAACAGCAGGGCACTGTATCTGAGAAGGCCTTGCTACTACACCGGTCTGAGTGAGCAGGCTGGTCTGGAGGATATCTAGGGGCCCTGGTCTGATATAGGTCACTTTGGTGGAGAGGCTGTTCTGGGTCAGAAGCTTCTTTGAGCAGGGGCCAGCCTCAGAAGGAGGTGGGAAGCCCTTCCAGAAGGGCAGTGGCTTGGGGAATGGCCACCAGGGGGCAGGGCAGATTCTCTGAAGATTCAGAGGCAATGGCCCCAGAGAGGGAGCCAGACACTAAGGGGCTGTGTGCAAAGGATGTCCACAACAGCGTGTGCCACTGTGCCATCATTGCTGCAAGTTGTAGTGATGCATGCAACTGTGCACTGTGTTTGTGTTTTTGTATGGCTAGGTGACCAGGGTGTGTCTACGGTACATTAGTGTGTGGCTTGTGGTGGAAAATGCCTGGGGTGGCTATGGCTGAGGCCTTTCCTGTGGCTGTAGGAAAGATAGCAGGAGGACCTTGGAGCTCACCAGGACAAGGAGGCATGGCAGTGGAGCAGCTGAGAAGCTTCCCTGGAAGAGGCTGAGGACAGGAGGAGAGACACAGTCCAGGGCTCCCTCCTTGCACCTGCTCCTGCCCACAGGGAGCAAGAGCTCAGCACTTTGGTCACACACAGGGCAGCCTGTAGGCCAGCATCGTTCCTGCCTGCCCACCGGTCCAGCCTTTCTATTGCTTCTTCAGCTGGTTCTCTTCCCACAGGACCTGCCCTGCTCCCTAATAATTGTTCCTATGCTGTTGCACTTCCATGCTGTGGTGTATGCTGGGCTTCTGCTACAAACACTGTCCTGTGACACACCTGTGGTCCCTTGATCCTCTTCCATGAAACATGCCCTGCTCATTCCCTATCTGCCGTGGTCCTAATACCCACCATGCGCTAAGTGCTTGTCTCTCCCCAGGAACTTGAAAGTGCAGGGGGATGAGGCTGCCGGAGTCTTGCCTAGAGAAGGAAGTCTGAGGAGAGAGGTATGCACAAGGCAAGGGTGGGATGAGAAAACAAAAGTGACGCTATCAAAGAACCCACCCCCACCTCGCCACTCTCCCTAATACAATGAAAAAAAGCCAAAACAAAAGTGCAGTTACAAACTCACCAAGTCCAGCCAAGGAAATCTTTTCAATATAAACACTTAAATATGATAAGAAAAAAAAAAAGTAACAGATTCTGGTGTAATAAGTAAGTGGTATACCACCTACCCCCATCCCCCAAAGTAGCACTAAGATGAACCCATAAAACACTAAGAATTCTTACTAATATCCTATAATCTGAGAGAAGTGGACCTTTGGGTGAGTAGATAGGCTTAGGAAAATTCTGGGGGGAAAAAATCTTCGTAAGTAGAAATGCTTATCTTCCCCCATGACACTTCAGCACAGTCAAGAAGAGCTTGACACCTTCCATGGTGTGGACTGAGGTTACAGAGGGACAAACCAAAGCTACAGGAATGAAATAGGCTCCACCTCCCAGTTGGAACAAGATATCTAACAAGGGCTCAGGGGAGGCAGTGTAGTCTGGCACTATCGAGGTCAGCGAGCAGCCCAGGGCAAGCCGCCCTCAGGCCATGGAATTGGGGGTGGGTAGGTTCAAAACCAACAGTCAACTTCCAGGGGAAGACAAACTGGTCCAGAAATGATGGGAAGGGGCTCAAGGACATACACTTCAGGGCAAGAAGAGGTCTGCTAAACATGAACTATGACAGAGCGAAGAAGAGGAAAGGAAATGGCATGGTCTTTAAGTACACAGATCACAGCCAAAAAAACATAGGCAGGCAGGAAGGAAAGAGGGAGAGTGAGAAGAATGGAGGGAGGGAGAGAAGGAAGGAAGCCAGGAAGACAATGCAGAAAAATAGATGAAGAGCCCAACCTAGAAAAAAACACAACCAAGGAATAAAAGCAAGTTCCTGGCAAGTTCTTCCTGTTGTAAAAGGCCTTATTAATGGTATGAAATCAATAGGACAAAGAACCCAAGGACAAGATGATAAAACAACAGAATGAGGTGAACAGGAAGATTCGACAACTAAGGGAAAATAATAAAGGACCAAAAGAACACAATTATAAATATAACAAACTAGAAACAGCAAAACACAGAATGGATATGGCTAAAAATCAAAGTCATGTTTTGTAGGAAAGGCCTGAGATACTGAGAATACGAGAGGAATGTGGTAGGAAGAGATAAAGATATTAAAGCCGTTAGAGAGAAGATAATAGGATGAAGACAGGCTACCATAAGCATAAAAACGATTAGCAGCCTTAAAGTGAAGGTTCCAAAAATAGAACACAAAAAGGATATTAAGGAATGAAATGCAGAACAAAATATCCTGAGATGAAATAAGAGCTGAATATTCATCCTGCAGAGGTGCACACCATATACAAGAAAAACTGACATAGAATAATTGCCACCAAGATACATGGATTTAGTTACCATACTTTAAGGATAAAGTGAGAATACCTTGGGCACCTGGGCAGAAAAAGCAGGTCACTTACATGGGAGTGGGAGGGATTCAATCTGATCTAAAACTTCTCCAAAGCAACATTTGACAAAGGTAATGCAATTTCTACAAAGTTCTGAGGATAAAAAGTGTCACCCCAAACCATAACCATAGTGTTGATCTCAATCATGAATTGGAGGGATACAGAACTCATGAACCTTTCTAGCAAAAACTCCTCCATGGCAAAATCCAGTCAGCCAAAAGATTGAACAAAACCAGGAGCTGAGGAAGGGAGATTCATGGTAAAAGGACCCGTGGTGACATTAATTCCATTTAGGTTAAGATTAAACTGTGAGAATTTTAGTTGCAGAACAATGTAAATACTATAAATCCTGATAAAGTAAAAACAACATTGGCAACATAATTTGGAATGGAGAGGAGGGGAGGGAAGGAAGGCGGAATACTAATCACATTTTCTTTCATAGTTCAGAGTCAATTATGTATAAAACTGAACATAATGGTAAAAATCCTACTCCAGCCTCTTAATCAGAATCATTTTTCTAAACTCTAGAGAGGTCTTTCAGGAACGATTAGTTTTTGAGGTGAAGAAATAATTTAGCTAAAGTTCCACTATTCCTTCATTTTCACTTCAGTTTCTTTTCCTTCTATTAAGTTCAAGTCAAAGTTCATTTTCTACTTTTGGTTTTAAAAAAAAATAGCTTCTATAGTATGTCCCATTAGAACTATATGAATAGTTGCATTCCTAGATTTTTTTTCTACCTGTCTGGCTCTTGCCCCGTACCTCCCTCGGCCTCTCTGTGTCTGTCTGTCTGTCTCTCTCTCTCTCTCTCTCTCTCTCTCTCTCTGTCTCTCTCTCTCTCTCTCTCTCTCTCTGTCTCTCTCTGTCTCTCTCTGTCTCTCTCTCTCTCTTTCTCAATGCTTTTTTCTGTATATATTTATATGCTTACTAAATGTAACAACAGTTGTTTCTGGATGATGAGACTGATTTGTTGCATTTTTCCTTGTATTCTTTTGTATGACTTATAGATAACTTTAATAATAGCATGTATCATTTTTTCAGGCTATTTTTAAAATGTTTATCAAAGTCTAAGGCAAATCACTTAATCTCTGTGAGCCTCAGATTCCTCATTTTGACTCTTAGGATGACTGAATTGATGAGGGTATTTTGAAGATTGTGAAGTAATATGTTACCTTTCTTTGTGATAGGCTGAACAATGGTACTCAGTATGTCCAAGGCCTAATTCCCAGAACCTGTGAATATTACTTTACATGACAAAATGGACTTTGCAGATTTGATTAAGGATCTTGAGATGAGAAGATTATTCTGGCTTATCCGGATGGCCTGATATAATTACAATAGTTCTGGAAAGAAAGAGGGAGGGGAGTGAGAGAGTCAGAGAAGGCACTGGGATGATGGGAGCAAGCCACTAAGTTTATACTAATATGTTACAGGAGCGATAGAAAGTAATAGGTATCTACACCTTCCTATGTGCTCTTCCCTTTGCCCGGGTTGATCTCCTTATCTATCTCTTTCACTCAGCCAGCTTCAGCTTGTTCAACATTTCATTCAAGTTTCCCTAACATCTCCCAGCTTCCACTGCTCCAAGAGATGGGTTGTCAGTCCCTCTTTGGAGCACTCGCCACCTCTGTGTCATAGTTGCTCATGGACAGGTCTCTCTCACAGGCTGTGCCCAGCAGACAACCCAGCTCAAACAATTAAATCAATGGATGAATAAATGAGGGTTATGCAAATAGTAGGTACATTCCAAATAACCATCATCCCCTCTTTCCTTGGTGGCAGGATCTCTCCCTCCCTTTTGTTAGAACAGTGGCTGCTACACTCAACAAACTCAACTCATCCACTGCAGACACTCATATGAGAGATCTTTATTTGGTCTTCACCAGAGAGAAAGCAGAGGAGAGAAAGCAGTAAGAGAGAGCGAACCAAGGACAAGCAAGGCTTATATAGGGCCCAGTGACGCTAGGTCTTGGTATGTCTTGTGGCCAATCAGGGAGGGCCCCTTATCAGGTCCTAGCAAGGTCGGGGCATGGCCTAGCTTTAGGTTTCTTTTCCCTGGTGTTGTCGTCACCCATTAAATTTAATTTCTCTCTCCATATCTATCACCTTTTCTATTTCTACCTAGCTTTCTCTCTTACCAGCCTGTCTTACACATACACACATACTTCCAATCTCTAGAAAACACACCGGTGTCATTGTTTCAAAACACATTTGCTGACACCTGTTGTATGGCTTTGGTGGCAGGTTTATCTCTGCACATGTGTGCTATGGAAGGCCTGTTTTTTGTTTTTGTTTTTGTTTTGAGACAGGGTCTCCCTGTGTAGCCCAGGGTGGCCTTGAATTCTTAGTCGTCTTGTCTCGGTCTCCCAAGTGCTGGGATTACAGGTGTGTGCCACCTTGCCTGGCTGCCCAAGAACCTTTTTATTTTTGTTTTCCTGGATATGTGGTATGTGTATAGTGAATGTTAAATGTGTCTCTGTGTGGTTGTGTGTGCATGCCCATGCCTTTGGGTAGGCTTGTTATTGCCTGTACATGTCTTTGCTTGTGTGGATGTGTCTGTGCTCTGTGGGTTGTATGTATGCGCATCTGTATGCAAGGAAAGATCACTTTTGTTTCTGCCTTCAAGGGGTTTGACTGGTGAGAGCTGGTGTGCCTGCATAATCTACTGAGACGTCAACTGAATTTTGTCCAAATTGCAGTCTTCCCTGACCTGCCTCATGCAGAAGCTTGGGCCTTTTCTCTCCCCATCTTTTAGGGGGAGGACCTCAGGCCCAAGGCTAAAGTTAACCACAGATATTTTCCTGCCTGTGGCTTTCTGAAAGCCTACATTTCTTGAGGGAGAGGAGGCCAAGCAATCCAGAGGATCCTTCTTCAGAACAGAGGGGAGTCTGTGTTTGAATGGACAAGAGGGACCCTGAATACTTTCTAATAATGCCCCAGGAATAGAGGCAGGGTGGGCTTAGAAGCAGGGATCCTAGACATTGAGTTCCCAATCTGGGGCATCTCAGCAGAGACCATGTGAATCACAGCACAAATATCGAGGACCTCTGCACAGTTGGGGGTGGATGGGGTCTGGCAGGGACACAATAATGACCTTTCTACCAACCCCAGGGGTTAGAACCTGGGAGAGGAGTTATATTTAGTTTGGTTTTACCATTTGAACATTTAAAAATGTAAAATTTGGCCAGACACTGTGGTGTACACCTTTGATCCCAGCAACTGGAGGCTGAAGCAGGAGGATTGTAAGTTTGAGGGCAGAGTCAGCGTGTGTAATTTAGCAAGACCCTAACTCAAAAGAAAAAAATTAAAAAGGGGCTTAAGGTGCATCTCAGTGGTGGAGCACTTGCCTAACATGCACAAAGCCCTAAGCTCAACTCCCCAGTACTACAAAAAAAAAAAAAAAAAAAAAAGGAAAGGAAAGTTCTAGGGCATTAAGTACATTCACATTTTCCGGCAGCCATATATTTAGTGTTTATAAAGTAGAGAAATATCAGTGATTTTGCATACCTAAGCACACGCAACACCATGATCAGCGTCATTGGAAAAACACATACCAGTGGGAGGAGGACTGGGACTATGGGGAGATAGAGGCCACCCTGCCCCTAGAGGGAAGAGCATGAGGAAGGATGGGAGACCAAGGCAGAAATGATGCAGATTCTCCTGTGGTTGGTAGTGAGCTGGATAGGAGCTGGAGCTACAGAGGAGGTGGAACCACATGCTCTGGGCTTTGAAAGCCAGGCTGAAGTTGGGCCCAGTGGCAGACACTTGTAATCCCAGCGAGTTTGGAATCTGAGGTAGGAGGATCATGAGTCCAAGGCCAGAGGCAGCCTGTGCAACCTAGTAAGATCCTGTCTCAAAATAAAAAAGGAACTGGGGGTACAGCTCAGTAGTGGAATGCTTGCTTTGTATGCACAAGGCCCTGGGTTCAACCTTCCAGTATTGAAAAAAAGAAAGAAAGAAAAAAGCCAGGTTGACATTCTGAACCTTTTCCTGACAGTTAAGGGCCCAGGAGGTTGGTAGACCCGGTCAGATTTGTGTTTTGGAAAGACTGCTCTGGGGGCTGTGCAGAGGAGGGTAAGGAGAGAAGAGAATGTGGCACCCATGGTGGTTGAAAGCACCGAGCAAGCCTTAGGTAGGTACTTTGAATGAATGATGTGGAAGGTCCAAGAGCAGCTTCTTGCTATGTCCAGGCAGGGGAAGCACTAGGGTCAGGCCCATGAGAATGGTGCTTTTTCGAGCACATGGTCCCTACATCTTGATGAATGAGAGGTAGAGCAGGAGGGAGATGGAAGAATCCTGTATAATCCTATTGACTGGGAGATGGTAGGGCTATTTATTGAGATAGTCATTGCACAAGGACAGGCTTTGGGCAAATTGATAAAAACCATGGCTCAGACATTCAATCACTTGTCTACAGCAGGTAAGGGGCAGACAGGGTCAGAGGTAGCTATTTCAAATGTGAGGTACAAGTGAGACCTCTTGGTAGAGGGTGCCTAGTCATAAGTTAAGACAATCACTCTGGGGTCAGACAAACCTGGACTCCTATTAACCTTGAGATGAATTGATTAATCTCCCTAATGCTCAGTTTCCTTAAGTGGAAAATGGGATAACCGTACCTACCTCATTGGTTTGTTGCAAGGATTTAATAGGATGGTATATATAAAGAAATTGGCACAGTGCCTGCTGTATTGTAACACTTCATAAATCATGGTTCCTAACAACGATAGCAGCAGTGGTAGTAGTGATGGTGGCAGCAACAAAAACAAATAGCAGTCTGGGGCATGGGAGTTAAGTCTGGATTAATGTTAAAGCATTGTCAGCACAAAAATGGGTACTGAGGCCACATAGAAGATCTCGCTTGAGGAGATGAGAGGAGAGGAGGGTGGATGCAGAGAGGACAGCCTACCAAAGGAGCTAAAGAGGGACCAGAGAGGCAGACAATGTGCTGGAAGTGAAGGCAATGTAGCAAATTTGGGTTCTAATCCAGACTCTATTGCTTATTGCTAGAGGGCCTTAGAAAAACCCCTTGGTTGCCTGAAGCCTTGGTTCCATCTGCTTCCTGGACCTTTCTTGCATCCAGGTGAAGATTATTTATAAAGAATACTAAAACTCTGGCAGAGTCTAGATGCTTCATAAACAAGACTTGTTGTTTTAGTCGTAGAAATAAATGTTCCTGGAGAAAGTGCCTTCATGAAAGGCGAGAGAAGATAGTTCCAAAAAGCGATCAACAGCCTCAGTGCTTCCAAGTAGTCAACAAAGATAAGGACTACAAAATCTTCATTGGATGTGGCATAGAGGTGAAAGTAACCTTGGTGAGACAGCTTTAGGGATGGTGAGAGCAGGAGGCAGGGGCAGCAGCTGAGGGGTGCTGGGAGGTGGGGAGTTGGAGCCGAGGAAGACGGTGACAGCTTGGCAGGGATGATGGTGAGTTAGTAGGTGCAAGGGAAAGCGATAGGAAGGATTTTGAGACAGGGAAATCAGAGCCCACAGGTAAGTTTACCTGTCCCTGAATGGAGCTACTGTGTGCCCAGAGAGGACTGGGTCCAACCTTGGCACTCTTTGTTCTCCACACAACCCTTCTCTGTCTGGGTATAGTCCAGGGTCTTTGGTGCTCCCCGGGTCACAACCCTTGTCACCTATTGCTGAGGCCAGGCACCTCCCACCCGCCCCCACACACTACTTTCCAGTGTGGCCTTGGAAAAGTGGAAATAGGTCACTTCTGTCCCAGCCTTAGCTTCTGTCCTGGACCTTGCTTGCTTGGATCTGCACAGCCTACAGGAGATGGACAGTAGTAATAAATATGATTTTTATCTTTTCTTCTGATTTTTTTTTTTTTTTTTTTTTTTTTTTTTTTTTTTTTTTTTTTTTTTTTTTTTTGCAGCACTTAGGGGTTGAACCCAGGGTCTTTCACAAATTTGGCAAGTGCTCTACAACTGAGCCTCACCGCAACTGAGCCGCAACCCTCATCCCTTTTTTTACTTATTTTGAGACAGGGTCTCGCTAAATTACACAGGCTACCTCTGGTCTTGAACTTGCAATCCTCCTGCCTTAGCCTCCTTAGTCTCTGGGATTACAGCCATGTACCAACACATTTGGCCCTCCTGATTCTTTCCACCAGTATTTATCCATGGAAGAAATATGTAAAAAAATTTTATATATTAAAAAAAACTTCCACTGACTCCACATCTACCTATATCTATTCTCATTCCTCTTAATTTTTAGTCAGTTCTCTGAAAAGAATCACCTACATTGTATCTTTTCCATGATAATTTTTTTTTTTTTTTTTTTTTTTTTTTTTTTTTTTTTTTTTTTTTTTTTTTTTTTTTTTTTTTTTTTTTTTTTTTTTTTTTTTTTTTTTTTTTTTTTTTTTTTTTGCGGTACTGGGGGTTGAACCCAGGGCTCTGCAAGTGCTGGACCACTGAGCTGCACCTCCTGCCCATTTTTTTTTTACTTTTTTGAGACAGGGTCTCACCAAATCACAAAGACTGCCTCTGGTCTCGAACTTGCGATCCTCCTGCCTCCACGTTCCGAGTCACTGGGATTACAGGCATGTGCCACTGCGCCCAGCGTTCCATGATAATTCTTTAAAGCACTAAAATCTGATTTCCACTATAGACCCCATCTCCATTTCCTACTGCCCACTGGAACTACTTCTCCCCAAGCTGTCAACCCAGTCCAGTGGTCACTTTTTGTAAAGTACTGGACATTTTGGCTTGGTGACCCCTCCTTTCACTTTTTTTCTTCTTGTTGTTTGTTTGTTTCATGAGACAGGGTCTTGCTATGTAGGACAGGTTGGCTCACTATGTAGCCCAGTCTCGCCTTCAACTCACAATCCTCCTGTTTCCACCTCCCAAGTGCTGGCTCTTTTTTTCCTCTTGACTCTCTATCCTTTCTTGATATTTCTAAAATTATGGTCCTTCCTGGTTCTTCTTCTATTTTTCTGCCAAATCCTTCCCTACCTAGTTTATAGATTGATATTTCCTCTGTATCTGTAAAAGTTAACATAGTGGGGTAACTTTGTTTTGTATAGATGATAGATGGCACCCTTTTCTGGTGGAAACTGCCTTTCACTAATGTGGTTATCACGAAAGCCACCACCTTATGACCCTCCCCTCATGAAAGTTAATTGGTGCAGGGAATGGCATCTGACCAAAGCCAGGCTGATGAAAGCAAGTCCCTGGGAATTTTGAACTGGACCTGAGACTGATAAGATGGCGCTAGAACTGAAGAAGATGGGTACCTAGATTGTAAACTGTGATGTTTAAAATTTGTCAGAAGCTGGATTTATTATTATGTGGACTGCAGAAGTACTGGAAGCTTGTTTTCAGAGACAAAAGGAAGAGAGAAGGAGGAAGGAACAAGGGTGAAACCTAAAGGATGAGAGGGAAGAAGGGAGAGATGGAGGGGGAGGAGAAAGAGAAAGATAGGGAGGGAGAGAGAGATGAAGCAAGGAGCTGAGAAAAGAGGTACAGAGTCCCAATGACATTCAAGTTCCCAGATCCAATTGTTCCTAAATTCCAGCCTGTATTCTTGCACTAAGATTCCACAGAACACTAGTTTTCTGAAAATAAATTCTCCTTTTGACTAAGATAGTTCAGGTTATGTTTCTCTGACTTATAATACCACAGAAATTGAGTTCAAGTACCAGGACTGAAATATTCTAAATGACAGACTTTAAAATGAGGAACTAAATTGAGGTGTACAGAGAGGCAATGAAGATCTCCTAATCCCAGCCTAACCTAAAGATCTGGAAGTCCTTTATGTGGTAGCGAAGCAATTAAACTATGGCCTTTTGTCTTTTGTGACTTAGATCATGTGCCAACTGAAGCTGAAGCACTTGAAGATCCAGACATAAAAATTCAAGATAACAAAATGATTTATCTAGAACGGGTGGTCTGCAAGCAGTTAGGAAGAAAACAGAGTACACATTCAACATGGAAGAGGAAATTTGTTTTCAGATTGCTACGAGTTAGATAAGTACATGCCTTGCTGAATTTCAGAAGCTGTTATTTGCTACTCTGTAATGTTAATACTCTGATTAGGAAACTGAGATCTCAGAAATCAGGATGGAGATACACTGGCACATTCAGAGAACTGGGAAGGCTTGCTTGTCTCTACCTTGCCAGGCTGGTGGGATGGCACCTCCAGCATCAAATGCATTGACTGGAATGGGGTGAGGCAAGATCATCATTCCAGGGAAGGATGAAAAAGAAAATCTTCCAGTCCCATCAGTCCAGCCTCTGATTTCTCATTAAACCATAAGGCATAATTAGGAAGATTGAAAGAGCCCCCAGACATGGTGCTGGAAAAGAGATATCTGAAACTTTGCTCTGGTTCTGGATCTTGTTGGAGGTTCAGAGAGTATGGTTCCACAAAATTCTGGTATCGATTATGGTAGTAAAAATCTATTGTATCCATGGATGTCCTTCACATTTTACAGTTTTTCTATATAGGACAATTCCCATTTTAAAATCTTGCCTTCTCAATATAAAAGAAAGAAAATTCCTGATATCTCTTATAGTTTTCTTTTTACAGGCATGATTCTTCACCTGTGTGGGACTTCCATGTGGAAATGAACAATACAAATGAGGTATAAGATACAGGCAGGCAGGGAGGAACACACTTGTAATCCCAGAACCTAGGAGGTGGAGACAGGAGATCTTGAGTTTGAGACCAGCCTGGGTTACACAGTGAGACCCAGTCTCGAACCCCCATCCCACCAAATTACTAAAGTTCACCAATATTTCTGCTTCTCCTCTCCTTCAGGGCACCAGGAAGATTGGATTTTCCATGTCCCTTGATATTAGGTATGACCACAGGATTTGTTTTAATCAATGCAATATAAGTAAAAACCAGTGTATTTTTTTCATCACTCTCTTCTCATACCACAGCAAACCCTGACTCTCATGTTAAAAAGATGGCATTGCTGGGCATGGTAGTGCACACCTATAATCCTAGCGATTTAGGAGATGGAGGCAGGAGGATTATAAATTCAAGGCCAGAGGCAGCCTCTGCAACTTAGCAAGACCTTGCCTCAAAATAAAAATTATAAAATGGGGTAGGGTTCAGCACAGTGTTATAGCACTTGAAAAAAGCCTGTGTGAGGCCCTGGGTTCAATACCCTAGTACCACCAAAAAATTTTTGAAAGATGACATCATCATAAGATGGTGGTACCCCCAACAGTCTGGATCCTTCAGTGACCCCAACGAGCAAGACTCTCCCATGTAATCCCCAATCATGCCAGAACTATAGCATGAGCAAGAAATGTACCTTTTTATTTGAACGCAGTAAGATTTGGAAGTTGTTTATAATTACTGTGCTACCTTGTTAATCCTGATTGATATACGTAGGAGGCAGGCTGAATAGAGGGCTTCAGTGTCTGATGTTGTTGGTAGTAACACAAGTGTCCAGCTTTGGGGGTAGTAGTGGCAAAAGCAGTGGTTTCCCAGTGGTTGCAATAATGAGTTCCTACCACAGAAGGGCCACAGAGTGTGTAAAATTGGCAGTCAAATTGAACTCTTAGTACTCAGTATTCCAACTGGCAATGGCTGTGGTTTCCCCATTAGGTTGTGTGGTATGGTTTGGGTGTTATTCCTAGAAGTTTAGCCTCAAGTCCATTTCCCTAGCTCTCCTAACAATTCTGAGCTAAATAATCTCTTTTAACAAATCCCTTTTCTGCTTCAACTATCCAGAGTAGATTCTATTATTTGTGAAAAAGAACTCTGACAAAATTACTATATTTAATAAATCTCAGATTCCATCAATTATAAGAGGCAAGTTATTTTGTGAACTTTTGAGAAAAAAGAGACTAAAAAACCACTGCATGCCATTACTTGAAAAGCATATTCTGATTTCAAAGTTGTTTAAGCTGGAAAAAAAAATGCTCTGTAGAATCAATGAAATATGTTCTTAGCAAATGAAATTCCCTCAAACGAGACTGATAGGCAGCCAAAATATATCCATATACCAGGTTCTGGGTTCCATTCCCAAAACACACACACACACACACACACACACACACACACACACACAAATTGTATCATCGCCACATCCAACCCCATACATGCAGAAATCTATGCTTGCTCAATCCTAGGACAATCCATAAGATACCACCAGAAAGTGTAATGCTAATCAATACAGTGCCCCACAGGGAAATCCTCCACAACCGCCCTCCCTGAACAGTAGAGAAGGGATCTCATCATTGTGGGCAAAACTGA
This sequence comes from Pedetes capensis, assembly GCA_007922755.1. Lineage (NCBI taxonomy): Eukaryota > Metazoa > Chordata > Mammalia > Rodentia > Pedetidae > Pedetes > Pedetes capensis. The sequence continues at coordinate 68,957 of VMDO01002087.1, forward strand.
AGGCAGCCAGACTGGCTGATTGAGGAACATCACAGCCAAAGAAGTGAGACAACAAACAGATGTCATGAGGTTTTCTAGTCACATTTTCATATAATAATTTTCATTATTATTCATGGCCAAAAATATACAGATGATGCTATGGATTAGTGACCAATGCACAATACTTCTCTTTTACTCCATTTTATTCCCTATTTCATCCATCTCTAAATATCAGGATGTTTTTGGATGTGACAAGGAATTGGTTTGAAAGTAGTTCAAGGCAGTTAAGAGGTAGTGGGATTATTAGAAACTACAGTCACACTTCATGGAGACCTAACTAGGGCATGATGGGACATTACCCAGAGACCTATAGTTGAATAACAGTGGTTTAATGATATAACCACCAGGAGCAGTAGCTGGATATGTCACTGAGTAGCCTCTCACTGGAAAGAGGTGAATTTATTGGCCCATGTATAGTGGAATGGTTGGATTATGTAGATGTGTTAGTCAGCTTCCCATTACTGCAACAAATACCTGAGATAATCAATTTAGAAAAGGCTTATTTGGGGCTCCCGTTTTGGAGGTTTGAGTCCATGACTGGGTGGCCTTGTTGCTTTTGGGCCTGTAGTGAGGCAGCACATCAGGGCAGGCAGGGAGTGGTGGAACAAAGCTGCTCACTTCATGGCTGGGACAAGAAAAACAGAAAAAGGAAGAAACCAGAGTCCCACAGTCTCCTTTAATGGCACACCTGCAATGACCTAAAATCTCCCACTAGACTCCAACTCTTAAAATTTCTTCAACCTGCCAATAGAGCCAAACTAGGAAGCAAGCTTTTAACACATAGGCCTTTAGAGGGATACTCCAGATCTAAACTATAGCAATAGATGAGAGCATTTTTGGAATCATATATACAGAAAATGATGTGTATGTGTCAAGCAAACCAAGTGTGAACTGTAGTGAAAGCCTGCTATTTTGCTTATTCATGATCCCCCCCCCTTTTTTTTTCCGGTACTGGAGGTTGAACCCAGGGCCTCACGCTTGCATGCTCTGCAAGTGCTGGGCCACTGAGCTGCACCCTCAGCCCATTTTTTTTTTTTTTTTACTTTTTGAGACAGGGTCTCGCTAAGTTATGCAGAGCGGCTCTGGTCTCGAACTTGCAATCCTCCTGCCTCTGCCTCCGGAGCCGCGGGGATTACAGGCGTGTGCCACCGCGCCCAGCTCATGATCCCCCTTCTTCTGGAATCCACCCCTCCTCCACTGTCCCAAGGGTTATTATGTGAGCCATATTAATCAGTTTGACTCTCATTCCTTGACTACCATTGATTTGTCCAAAATTAAGCATCTGAGTTGAGCCAATCAGAGTACTTTCTGAGGAATTTGCAAATTGTATCCAAAAAGCAGCAGCAGCAGATACTACCACTGTTAGTCTCTTTGAATACCTAGACAATAAGATTTTAATACTTGGAATTGTTTGACCAGGACAGCATTGGAAACCAGTCTAAGAGTGGCGATCACAGGAGCTTGGAGCAAAGGGCTCCAAGGGAGCCTCCAAGGGAGGGAATTGAAAGAGACCGACAGAAAGTAACAGACATGAAAGATGGGGAGAGAACTGTGAACTGTGATGAGTCTTTTTTTTTTTTTTTTTTTTTTTTTTTTGAGACAGGGTCTCACTAAATTCCCCAGACTGCCTCTGGTCTCGAACTTGTGATTCTCCTGGCCACACCTCCCAAATTACTGGGATTATAGGCGTGTGCCACCACACCCAGCTGGCTTTTGAGTCGTAGTTCCAGTTCTTCTTCCAGTTCAGGTATCCCTGTCTTTAGCTTCCAGTATCTAATTCTAAATGTATCTTTTTGCTTAAATCAGTTCTTGCTCTCCCTGGATGAGTGGATCCAGTTTTCTGATTTAATCACTGCCCTATTACTGATAACTCACAAAATGTTATCTTTAGCTTGGAACCCTCCTGGAGCCTCCCACCTGCACCTACTGAACATCTCCACTTGGGTGTCTTACTGATACCTCAAACCTGACATTTTCCAAACAGAACTCATCGTCTCCCTTCCTAAGTCTCTTGCTGAAACTCACTTCTTCTCATGTGTTCTCTATCACAGGAAATGGCAACAAGGTAGCCCCAGCCACTAATAAGAACTTTATCTCAGACCTTTCCTCCTTCTTACCTCCCCTAGCCTCTAGGTCTCTAAGTTCTGCCCACTGAAGCTCCCAAATATCCTCAATACTCTCCCGTTCTCTCTGTTTTCACTTCCCACCATCATTTTAACCTCTCATCAGTACCCTTTGCTTTCACTCTCAAATGTCTTTGTATCTTTCCACCTAGCAGCCCAACTCATCCTCCTAATTTTTAGATATGTTCACATTACTCCTCTGCTCAAAATTCTTCAGTGGCTCCCTACTGTTTTCAGGATAAAATCTGAACTCCTGCAGCTAGGTTACAAAATGCACTCAAATTACACTCAGATGTGCAATGGTATGTTGCCTCTGTTTCCTATAACTTATCTGATCTTCCTCACAAAGCCCTTACCCTGCTGAGTACCAGGGGGGGAAAACTAAAATTAATCCATTCTGGTAAACTCCACAGTGTCTAAAGTTTATTTTAGACAGTCTCTAACTCAGTAGCTTTGGATGACTCAGTCTTTCATATTTTAGCCTGCCCAGATAGCATCTGGATTTCTAGGGGTCTTGTGATTTTCATGGCAATGGAAGAAGGGGCCCCTTACCCACCAGGTCCTGGGGTTATGTCAGCTGGCATTCACTGAAATGTGGTTGGTCTGATATAAATGAATTAATGAAAAACAACACGGAGATGTAGCCATTACTATAATCATTTCATGGACAAAGAAGCTGAGATTAAGAGATTAAGGAATTTGCCAAAAGTCACAAAGTTAGTAAATGGCAGAACCAGGAATCATCACCAACATGATTCCAGCAGGCACTTGGTTATGAGAGTTCAGAATTCCAGAGAGAAAGTAAAGGCAGGATTTGGGAGCTCTAGGAGTCTTCGTTATATAGCTCCAGGGATGTGATTGCCCACGAATATGTGAGGTGAGACGAGACCCAAAATCAGAATACTTCAGAATCATGGAGGGGGCAGTCATGGGGTGTAACTCAGTGGTATAGCACATACTTGGCGAATGTGTACATAAAAGGCCCTAGGTTAGATCTCCAACACCAAGAGAAAAAAAAGAGCAAAAAGTAAGGGACAGCAAAGGCACCACCACCCCAGCAAAGCCTACCTAAGTGCTCCACCCAAGCTACCTTCTTCTAGGAGAGCTTCTAGGATGGAGGGCCAGGACCTGCACCAGGCCTGGATTTAGCCAGGGAGGAGCTGTTCCTCAGAGTACCCCATTCCTTCCCCAGGCTCCCTCCCGGCGCAGCGAAGCACAGTTTGTGACCAACACTGGGTGGAAACTAATAAATACTTCAAAAGAACTTGTGTTGCCAGACAGTTTCACACTGTCTCTTAGGGTCAGGGAATGTGGGGCCAACCACAAACACTCTAAAGTGAGGAAGCCGAGTCCACACCCAGGTGGGAGTGGGATGTGCGGGGCTACAGGTGGTCTCCTCCCAGGTGTGAAGACACAGGGACTTCTTCCAGATGATGGGGCCAGAGACCCTTCCCAGATGTGGAAGGGTGATCTCAGACGTGGGAGGGCAGAGGCCTTGGCCTTTCTCAGATGTTAGGTGTGAGCTGTTCCAGGTGTGGAAAGTGCTAGAAACGCCTGCAAGAAGTTAGGCCTCACACTCACCCTCCATCCTCTCACCGGATGAATCAAGACAAAGTAGCCCCTTCAGCCCTTCTCCCGCCCCTCGCCTGAAGCTGGGCGGTCCGTCCCACCCCAATGCACGACCAATGGCGCGGGAACTTGGCGCGACCAGCCAATTGAACGGCGGCAGCGGCGCGGAGTTGACCCCGCCCCCGAGGGGAGCAGGGTGCCGGCCAACCAGGAGGCGGGGCTCTTAGCTGTTTTTGCTGCCGGCCGAGCTCGGCCAAGCTCAGCCGATTGTAGCCGGCCTAAGCCGAGCCTAGACGAACCCAGCCGAACCTAGCCGAACCTAGCCGAACCCCGCGCCTCTCCTGCCGTCACCGCCCGAGCGCCGCCGAGCGAGCGCGCTAGCGGCCTCGGCCGCGGAGGAGGCGCCGCCCCAGGGGGAGGAGGTGCCGGCTCACCGCAGACCGCCCGCGGCAAAGGCCGCCCCGGTCGCGCCGCGGCGGGAGCGGCCGGCGGAGGCTGCGCGGCCAAGGGGGAGGGCCGGGGGGAGTGGACGTCGCCCCTGCCCGTCTCCTGCCGCCCCCCGCCCGCAGGCTGCCGAGCCTCAGTCGGCGCCGAGCATCCCACTGCCCTGGACCCTCCTGCGGGCGCGCACCAGGCTCAACTCAGGTAAGGGGGCCTCCCCCCGCGGGCACGGGGACCGAGACCCAGAGACCCGAGACGAAGGTGGAGACAGTGACCCACACAGAGACGAGACACACAGCCTGGAGGAAGAGAGACAGACACAAAGGCAGACACACACGGGGCACGCACAGAACCAGAGACAGACCCCACGGAGAAGAGGAGGAAGACATGTCCACGAGGACAGAGGGACACGCAGCCAGGGAGAGAGAGACACACACACAGGGACTGATACAGAGATACACAGAGACAGACTGGGAGGTGAACGAGACCCTCAGACACTCAGAGGTGGGGACGCACAGACACATGCAGAGAGAGCTCCCCAGAGTCAGGCAGGCGCACACAGGCACAGGGGTGGGTTTGCAGGGGCAGAGGCACACATCTAGGGGGAACAGAGTGTAAGACAGCAGACGCTCAGCCACACACACCTGACCCAGAGACACAGTCCCAGGGAGAGGCAGCCCTGGGTACACAGCCTGGGATACACAAAGCCCACACATGCCTGCCAGGGCCTCCACAAAGTTCCCTCTGTGTGAGCTGGCGCCTCTGCAGGTCTCCTGGGCTGGCTGGCTGCAGTCCTGAGAGAGAGGAGGCGCCCTGGCCACACCAAAGCTGGTCATAATCCCCTTCCTTCTGGGCCTTGGGCTACCTCAGTCCCACCAGGTGCATTTGAGGGCTGGAAGCTTGGTGGGCAGGGCCAAGCTCTGCCCACCAGTTCTGGGGAGAATGAGATGGAGGCCGTCTGCCTACTCCAGCTTCCCCACTCTGACTACACAGCATCCAGGTGCCCAGAGCCAGGCCCAGTGATAAGAGTATTGGCTGTCTGTGGTATTTGAGACTGCTGGGACCCAGGGTCCTCTGCCAGGGAGGCCAGAGATGTAGAGGGAAGCTCTCCCTCTAGGTCTGACCCATCCCTCCCTCCTCATCACTTTTCCTTTGCTCTGTACCCTCCCCAGGCTCAGGACTGCAGGTGGGCATCTCCACTGCCCAGGAGTCATTGAGTGTGCGGACAGGACAGCCTCCTTGGAAAGCCGGCCCTACTGGAGTCCTACCTCGGCATGGGCCTTGCCATTGAGGCAGCTCTGCTGTCTGCGCTGGTCTGAGGGTGCTGCCTGTCATGGGGGCAGCCATTTCCCAGGGGGCCCTCATCGCCATCGTCTGCAACGGCCTTGTAGGCTTCTTGCTGCTGCTGCTTTGGGTTATTCTCTGCTGGGCCTGCCACTCCCGCTCTGCTGAAGTCGATTCTCTCTCAGAATCCAGTCCCAACTCCAGCCCTGGCCCCTGTCCTGAGAAGGCACCACCACCCCAGAAGCCTAGTCATGAAGGCAGCTACCTGCTGCAGCCCTGACTGCCCCTGGCCTACCCTGGAGCCTGGGACCTGAGTCTACCCCACTCAGAGCCTGGAATCAGCATCCCAGAGTTCAGCCAGCCTGACTCCAAAGAGAGGCCCCAGGTGGCCCTAGAGAGACAGGCCTAGGGTGGGGGTTCAGGAGTTGGTGCTAGGGCCAGGGCCATCTGGACTCTGCTCCATCCCAAGGGCCAAGGGCTGGGTATACCCTTTCCCTAGGCTCAGTACCTCTGGGCCTTGTGGGTTAGGGAAGCAACTGGAACCCATGGCAATAATGGGAGGGTGTCCAGGCTGGGCCCCTCCCCTGGTCCTCTCACTGTTTGCTGGATAATAAATGGAACTATGGCTCTACCCTGAGATTTTTCTCCTCTTCCTAAGGGCCCTGTGATAGCAAAATTAAGGCTATGGGATGAGCTTCCAGGTAGAGGTTTATTTGTGCCAAGAGGTGGTAATGGTGGTTGAGGGTCAAGTACTGGAGAAAGGTGCTGGACCCTTAAGGAGCAGGATGAGAAGGGCAAATGCTGGGATATAGTCAAGGGTGGAGTCACATGCTGGGTGCTTAGGCTATGCCCAAGGACCATAAGTACTGGGTTCAAGAAATAGAGCAGGGATCAAGGCCAAGTCCTCAGGTCTTGGTTTTTACTTCCCTCACCAGGTTCAGCAGTTTGTCCAATTTTGCAATCTCCACAGCTGGACCCTTCTGTACTTCCTGCCCCTTCTTTTCCTGGGGAGGAGGGAAATAGCAGGGAAAGAATGGTGAAGAATGGGCTGCTTCTCTCTGGGTACCAACACCAACCACTGCCCAGCTATGCCCTACTCCTCCCTGCCCAATAAATACTGGATCCTTGCTGCTCCCTACCCTGACAAGATCTTTCCCCAACTCAGGTTAGGTAAGCCAGAGGCCCAGCTGAGGGCAGACAAAAAGGCACCCAGTTCTGGCTCTGAACCTCAGCTAAACAACAGGGTCTTGATCTTGGCATGAGTGGGAGAAAGCATCCATCCCCTGAGCCTCTGAGGGGCAAGGTTTTCAGGCAAGGGAGAACTGTAGCTCTGGGAGGGAGGCACAGGGCCTGAGTGTTGACCCCCTACCACACACACACAGGAAGGGCCAAGTCCTATCAAGGAGCTAATAGGTGTGTACTTGAGGAGGGAAAGGGGTGTGGACAAGGCCAGAGCCGCCTTCATCTAGTGCTCTTACCTCATACCTTCAGGTCAGTTTGGTGATAGGGGGCCCTTTGGAATCATACCTGCTGTGTCATGAATACCCAGGGTAGGGGAAGGTATCAGAAGTCCCGTGAGGGCAGATGGGGTATCCTATGTGACACTCCAAATGTCATTGGCTGGGAATGTCCCTCAGAAGAAAAGATCCTGAGTTTATGACCCTCACCCCTACCTGCAAAGCATTCTAATGCTTCCACGGGTAAGTTGGGCCCTGAGAAAAAGGGAGCTGGGTCATGGCTATGTGTTACTCACAGGCCCTGCGACCTTGACAGGTTACTCTAGTTGCATCCTTCCTACTGTCCAGACTGGGACGTGGGCTGTGCTAGGGCAGGCTGGGCAGCTGCCATTTCCTGACTTCCCTCTGCTCCTGGACCCCTACCCTCTCAGCCACCTGTGCCCACTGCTCACTGGCACCTGCTCCAGCCTTGCCTGCTGGGTCTGGCCCTGGCTATCAGGTAGGGGGAGAGTACAGGGCCAATAGGCCCCTTCCTGGGCCCCTCTCTGCTGCTGACACCATACAGAGCTCAAATTTCTTTCTGCCTTGACCCCTCCACCTGCTCTCAGAGCTCTCTCCCACAGGCCCTCACAGCCCAGGGTTTTTGCCATTACCCAGCCTACAAAGACAGAGATTTTTTTTTTCCACTTTCCCTCCCGAATTAAGCTGGGTTTCTCTTCTTGGCTTCACCCTATTCTGCGATTTAGGGGTCCTTGTCTTTAGTTCCAGCTTTGTCACTAATTCCCCGTATAACTTTGGGCAAGTCCCTTGGCTCTCAGAGCTTCAGTTTCCCATCTGTTCAGCAGTTAGGGAAAGATAGTCCTTGACTTCTAGCAGCAATCACAGGAAGCTCCCTGGCCGGGGAAGTCCAGGCCTCCGTGGTATGCCTTTTGGGAAGAGCAGAGAGTCTGCAGCTCACAGAGGAAGGGCAGCAGTGTTGGCTAGAGGACTTCCTTTTGGATGAATCACTTAGTTGCTGATATGGTCAGATAGCAATTTCTCAGGAACTTCTAATCCACCCAAATGCCAGCTCCCCTGCTCAGGTCCTCAGAGATGCAGGTCTCCAGACACACACAACCCACCCCTCAACTGTGACCCACTCTTGCTCTGTGAGGAGCTAAAACTATGGAAGATTCTTGCCTCCCCCTATCAGACTGGGTAGGACTCCCATCTATCGCTACTACCCTCATGGTGTCATTGCTGTGCCCTTCTCCCAGAAGTGACCATCCTCCTTCCAGAGGGCTGTCCAGCTCTGCCAGCTTCAGTTTGCCCTTCTCTCCTCATTAAATTGAGAACAGATTTTATCTGTTCCACAAATCATGTTGCCTCCTTCCCCCTCCTGAGGCCAACTAGCTGGGCTCAGCGAAGAGATTCAGACCACGCCCAACTCCCGCCCTCCCCAAAGCCCACCACAGCCTCTGGGCCACAGCTGCAGGCGCTTAGCAGCGTTTGGAGTATTTATAGACAAGGCCACCCCCTCCCCCAGCTGGCTACAATTACAGGCCCGGCCATATTCCCAGTCCTTGCCTCCCTGGCCATGGTGGGGAACAGACCAAGTCAGCATCAGAGAGATCCTGCACAGCCCCTGTCTGAGTAGGGGCATGGTGGAGAGAGGTCAGTAGCTGAAAGAGAGAGGCCCTGCCCCTGTCTCAAACTGCAGCAAATGCCTCAAATTGCAACCAGGAGGTAGAATCATCAGGGTAATTTGGCCAACTCTGATACTGTCTGAGAACCTGTCAGAAAGCAAAGAGCCATTTCTACTCTTCAACCACAAATATACAGGACAGGGCTCTGGGTTCTTGGGCTCTGAAAAATAAATTTATTTATTTTTTATGTTTTGTTTTGAGACAGAGCCTCACTATGTAGCCCAGGCTGGCCTTGAACTCATGATCCTCCTGGCTTAGCCTACTAAGTCAGTGGGATTACAGGCATTTGCTACCATGCCTGGCACGTTTACATGCCTCCAGGTCCTGGGGCTTTGGATTCTAACACCTTGGCTGTGAGGTCTTGGTTCTTAAGTTTGAATTTGGACTTAGGTCTAGAATTTGAGGTCATGGCTCTGGGTTCCAAGGCCTGAATTTAGGACCCTTGGTATCTGGGCAAGGTCTCCTGACCATCAGACACCCCAGAAACAGAAGCCAGAGCCCAAAAGGAGGACTGCATAGCTGCTGACCTAGTTACCCTCCTCACGGCTCATTTCCTCCTTCCCTGGGTAGACCCACAGCTCCCAGCTTTGGGAAAAGTAGAGCTGAAATTCTGAGTAAGCCCAGCAAAGAAGCTTTGGCTAAGCCTCAAGTGCCCTGCCTAGGTGACCTGTCACACCCACGGCATCCTCCATTTCCAGTAAGCTAATGATGCCCTCACTCATGCCTCCCCCAGATTTCAGGCCCATGTGCTCACTGGATACCACCACGTGGGCCCCACAGGTTTGATGGCCCCACAGGTAACTCAGATCCAGCATGTGAAGACTGATCTCTATTTCCTCACAAACCTGCTTCTCCTCCTAGGCTCCTCATTCAGGCAATGAGGCCATCCTTACCTTGGGTCCCCCAAGCCAGAAACCTGAGGTCACCCCCGGCTCCTCCTCTTTTGCTCATCCCCACCATTTCCTTTGTCTTTTGTAGCAGCCCAATCTCCCAGAGCCCATACCTTTGGCATCTTGCGCAAGTTAGGTGACAGCTTGAGACAGGTGATGTACCCACGGTCATCGCCCACAATGATGATGGGGTGAATGGGGTTGAACTTGACGTGGGTGATCTTGTTCTTCTTTTTGGCCACTACGGGCTGGTTGCAGATAGCCTCATACTTATTGACGGCCAAATCAAACACATGAGCCTACAAAGAGATCAGCATCATCATCACACTCACGGGTGATGAGACCATTGTTCCCCCCCTCAGAATGCCCACACCCCAGACATTCTGGAGATAATACAGAAGGCTAATGGTTAGTGCACTAGAGCTGGAGGTGGAGGGAGAGGAAGTTTTGCATCTCTCTTTATGTTTCTCCTGTGGTTGAGGGAATGAGAATAAAAAAGTTTAGAAAAAATTTTATGTCTAAGCACAATGAACAATAATAGCAGCTACCATTTATCTAGTCTAATATACTTACCATGTACCAGACTCTGGGTACATGTGTTGCAAGTTTGCATCATCAAATTATATTCCTCACAACCACTCTATAAGGTAATTATGTTATTTTCCCTATTTTATAAATGAGGCAGTAGAAGTTCTTCAAGGCTAACTTGCTAGTAAGTGGCAGGACCAGGCTCTGTCCCAGTTAATAGATGTAAATTACTCAGACAATGCTTGACATGTAAATGCTCAAAAATGACGTTATCTTTGCCCCACCTGAAGTCCAAGCCACTATGAACTCTTGCTTGGACAACTGTGGCCACCTACTACCTGGTCTCCCTGCTTGCACTCTGGCCCTTCTGCAGTCCATCCCCCAAGCAGCAGCTAGACTTCCCTTTCAAAAGTCTAAAATGATGTCAATATAAATGGACTAGAAATCGCATGTAATTGTTCTGACAAGAGAAAAACAAAGACCACTACAGGAAAAGTTTCTATCTTAAACAGAACTAGAACCCAAGGACATATAGAAAAATACTACTAAGTAAAAGATAGAGAAGACTTAGATGGGAAACTTAGATGGGAAGGGTGGGAGCGGGGGAAGCATAGGGGAGGGTAAAGGGTAACCTATATAAATAATGTTTATCAAAATGCATATATGGAAATGTCACAATGAAAAGCATGTCAAAATAAATCACATTAAGATGTACATTAAAAATTTCTAATAAAAAAAAGTCTAAAATCCTCCTAGTCTCTTCCTCAATCTCATCTCAAGCTCTCTCCCCTAGCTCACTGCACCCCAACCATACTCTTTTCCTGTTCCTGAAATCCCTCAAGCTCATTCCCTCAGGGCGTTTGCATGAGCTGTTCCCTCAGTGTAGATGGCTCCCCCATCCCTTCTTCACAAGGCTGGATCCTCTTCATTAAGTTCTCAGCTTGAGTGTCACCTCTTCAAAGAAGCCTTTCCTGACCATTCTGGGAACCACGCAATCCCTTTCTTCTCTGTCTCTCTTATGTAATAGCTTTATTAAGATATAATTCACAAACTATATATAAAATTCATCCACTTAAAGTGTACAATTTTTCGTTTTTAGTATATTCACAATTATGAAACCATCACCACAAACAATTTTAGAATGTTTTCATCACCCCCAAGACAACCTTTGTACCCATTAGCAGCAGTCACTTCTCATTTTCTCCCAACCTCCCTAGGCCTTTCTTGTTGTTAGGTGCCATTGAGTCAGATCCACTCATAGCAACCCTATGTATAACAGAATGAAATACTACCCAACACTGTGTCATGCCCATTACTATTTTCAGTGATTCTCTGCTATTCATAGGATTTTCAATGGCTGATTGTTTGCAGAGTAGGCTGCTGCATCCTTCTCCCAAGCCTATAGCACCTGGTATTCCCAGATGGTCTCCTATCCAAGTACTAACCAGGCATGACGGTGCTTAGCTTCCGAGATCTGATGGGATGGGATGTCAGGGTAGTATGGCTGTAGGCTTCCCTAGGCCTGTTGTTGTTGTTGTTAGGTGCTGTCGAGTTGGTATCCAACTCATAGCGACCCTCATAGTGTTTTCAATGGCAGACTGTTTCAGGATTGCCATGGGAGTGGATTGCCAGGCCCTTCTCCCATTTTTGCGGTGCTGGGAATTGAACTCGGGACCTCAGAGACTGCAGCACAGCACTCTACCAACTGAGCTAAGTCCCAGCCCCAACTCCCTAGGCCTAAGCAACCACAAATTTACTTTCCATCTCTGGACATATCATATACTAGGCAAATCTATTTTGGACATATGATATAAATGTAATCATACAATATTTGTTCTTCTGGGTCCAGCTTATTGTACTTTGCATAAAGTTTTCAAGGTTCATCCATGTTGTAATATATATCAGTACTTCATTCCTTGTCCTTGCTGAATCAGTCCTTTTGCTCATATAGTACATTCTGTTTATCCATTCGTTAGTTGATGGACACTGAGTTGTTTCATTGCTTGGCTATTATGAATAATGCTGCTATAAACATTTGTGATCATTACATCCTTTTTAAATCCTCTGTCCTTACCACTATGGGAATTTTGATGTTGTTGCTTTTTGTATTTTCCTTCAGTATAATGTAACCACAATAAGAGCAGGTGCCCACATCACCAGGGCCTAGCCTAGAGTGGGGCACCATGGATGGCCCTAGTAAACATTTGTTCAAGGAATGGATGACTGACTTCAGGGTGATGACTTAATCGTTACAGTCTTTCCTTGGCGAAGCAGATGCTTTTCAGTTTATATCAAAACCCATAAGGAAAATGAGTTTGCATCTAAGAATACGTTCACAAAATGTTTGTCTTGTTTTGTTTTTGTTTTCTGAGACAGGGTTTCACTGCAATGTAGCCCAAGTTGGCCTTGAACTCATGACAATCCTCCTGCCTCAGCCTCTCAGGTGCTAGGATTATAGGTATGCACCACCATGCCTGCCTAACAAAATGTTTGTTTCTGAGCTTTCACTAATTCACAGTGTTAAATTCCTCATCCCACTCCACTGAAGCCCCTTCTCAGAATCAGCTTGCACACTTCCAGTGATGGAAGTTCAGTCACAGATCAGTTCTGGCTCACAAGTTTGTCTTTAGCTGAAGCTGGCCCCTGCTACCCTCTAGGTCCCTCCCCATGGGCCTCAGGTAAGATAACTCTTGATGGCATCTCACCTCCCAGAGTCCTTTCTCCACTGAAATGAATAGGCCCATACCCTCCTGAAGGCCTCCTGTTAGGAATGATTCCTCTTTTGGCTGGGCCCAGTACAGCCTGGTTCTAGAGAATGCATTGTTCTACGTCCTATCTTGTCCTGTTGACCTGGATATGGGGTGGGCTCACTAGGAGGGAAACCTTGAGATACCTCACCCTATCTCCAGCAGGGGCTCAGTGGGGTGAGGAAGGGGCTGCTCACCTTCCCATCTGTGGTGACTGCTGCAAACACAGTGGAAGAGTACGGTGCCCAGGCCACATCACCCACAGCTGAGTTCAGGTCATAGATGAACATGGGGGTCCTGCAATGGGGGAAGGATGAAGCCCCTGACACAGTCTGGTGGAGGGCCGGGCAGGGTAGGGCCAGGGGCAGGGCCCTCACTTGATAGTGTGGTCCCAGATCTTCACAGTCCAGTCGGAGCTGCAGGACATAAAGACCTTAGTGTGGTATGGATTCCAGGTCACAGCATCCACTGCCATGTTGTGGGCATCATAGGTATCCAGGAATTGGCTGGAGTAGGATTTAGAGCACTGGGGCAGGAATAGGGGAGGAGAAAGATCAGGGCTTACAATGGCGAGAAAAGGCAGCAGACATCCTTCCCTGGGGGATCTGGGGGATGAGAACCTGAGCCTTCCCTTCTGTCCTTACCACACATCACTCACATCTGAGCCAGGACCAAGGTACTGGCTGCTCTCTGTCCCCCCTTCCCCCCAAGAGAAAGGAGGCACTTGTCAAGGGTGGGTTGGGTAGGGAGGCCTTCCCCAAAGAAAGTGGCTGAGCCCAGGGGATTCCAGGGCAGTCAAAAAGGCCTTCTCTCTGCCCCAGGACAGAGCAGGTCTCAGGCCCTGGGCAAGCAGAGGCCTAGCCATTTTCCAGGCCAGGCCCTTTGGCCAGATAGACACAGCCCTGGGTCCTCTACATCGAAGACTTCATTCCTTCAAGAGCAAGAAAAATCCCACCTTGTGCAGGTGTCAGCAGGTGGGGAGCTAGGAGGGGATGTGGATGTGCAGATTTCCCATTCAGTTTCTGCCCAGACAGTGAGCCTCTCCCGCTCCCTCTGGTAGTCTGTGACTGACTAGTATCTCTTTCCTGGCTGCCTCTCTGGGACTGCCACTGGGAGGAGTGGAGAGGGGGTGGGGACCTCTTTTGCATTCAGACCAGCTCTGGCTGGGCCTCTGGGGCTCCCGGGAGGCTGCCTGTAATTAACATTCTGAGTCTCTGAGCCTAAGAAAAGCTTGCAGCAGAGCTATTTCTGGACCAATGGAGGTTCAGAGGGATGTTCACCTACTAACATTGAGATATTGCAGAAACTGGCTGTGAGGTTGTGTCCTGCCAGTGGGGATGCACCCGCTATTCAGAGATCAATCTGCTTGCTACCTGGCCTTCAAAGCCCAGCTCAAATTCAGATCTCCTCCAGGAAGTCTGCCCAGAATATTCCAACACATCCAGGCCCTACATCTGCCTCCACTCCCAGGAAAGGGAAAAAGGCCCAATGGAAAGAGGCTGGGCTGGGTTAAAGTCATCCTCTAGATTTTCCATCCCTTTTCTTGCAAGTAGCCCCTCTTCCTGCCTCCCAAGCCGATTAAAAAATGCATCCTTCCCCTCCAAGAAGTCTTCCTGAACTGATGAACATCAAGATCTATGCGCACAGGATCCGTTGAGTACTATAAGCTCCCTAGGCACTCAGGTCCAAATGGCCCTGGACAGAGCTGACAGGGAAGCACTGCCTCACCTTGTAGATTTTTCCCTCCTCTGTGCCCACCAGGAACATGTAGTCGATCTCTTTGTGGAAGTCAAAGGCGGTGCCACAGCCTTAGGGGAACAGGGAGCAGCCTTAGCCCAGTTCTCAGAGGGAGCCTCCCCAGCACTGCCCCTGCTCAGCAGCAGGGATCAGCGAGTGACAGATTGAACATGGGCCCCTGTGAGGGCTGGGACCTGGCCAGGCAAACAGAAACCGGCTCTCTGGCCTGCTTGTCCCAGGCAGTTAGGATTCTGCAAATGGACAGGGGTTCTGCAGACAGGAATGGGGGCCTGGGTAAACAAGGCAGAGATTGAGTTAAACAGGGTCAGGGTCAGTGTAAACAGGGATGGGGTCTGCAAACAGGGACATAGTCTGTGCAAACAGGGATATAGTCTGCATAAACAGGGTAGGAATTGAGTAAACAGGGCCAGGATCTGGGTAAACAAGGCCCTCATCTGCATAAACAGGACTGGAGCTGCATAACAGCACCTGATCCACATAAACAAGAACAGGGTCTGTCAACAGGGAAGGGACTTGCCTGAATAGGGAGGGTCTGCAAATGGCCAAGGGCTCAGCCAGCAGGGTCAGGCTTTCTCATCCCCTCCTGTCTGCACAGAAGTTGGGGAAGGAGTGTTGGGAAGAGAGAGAGCCACTGTCACTGACCCTCCCAGGGCCTGAATGGTCTGGCCAAGCCTGGAGGTAGGAGGGCTGGGGCTCCTACCCACTGTGTGTAGCTGCAACCCCTCAGGAAGTTCTGTGGTGCTGCCTTCCACCTTCAGCTTGATGATGTCTGTGTGAACCAGCTCGCTCTGCATCACCGAGGGATAAGGGGAGGGCATAAGGGTTGGGCTGGGTCAGGCATTGAGCTCCCCCGACTCCTCATTTTCCCTCTCTGGGAAACAGGCACCTTCACAAGGGTCCAAGACACGATCCTCCCATCAGATGACACAGAGAAGAAGTTAAGGTTGTGGTCCATGTCGTCCTTCTGCCACTTGACCTGAAACATCACAAACCATAAGCTCTGGGAGTCTGCTAGGGCACTGAGTTAGGGCTGTGAGCAGGGCTCCCCAAGCACCTATCTGGGGCTTAAAAGCAAATTGTGGGAGTCTACTTCCCAGAATTCCATGACTGGTCCTCTCTACCTCCTTCCATCCATCTCTCTCTCTTATCCTCTCTCCCTGAGCAACCTGGGGCAAAAGTGTCAGTCAAAGCATTGATCTAATCTATGTGCTCAGCAATAGAGGTACCCAGTTCCTCTCTTGAGTTGAGTTCTAGAAGCCTAATTGTGGGAAGAGGGCTAGGATTTAGCTCAGTTGGTACAGCAATACGCTGCAGTCTCTGACGTCCCAAGTTCAATTCCCAGCACCTTAAAAATGGGAGAAGGGCCTGGCAATCCACTCCCAAGGCAATCCCGAAACAGTCAGCCAAATTGAAAACCCTGTGAGGGTCGCTGAGTCGGATACCGACTCGACGGCACCTAACAACAACAACAAGGTGTGGGAAGAAGCCTATGGTTAAGGATTCAACCTCCTTACATAGACATGGCCTCAAAAGGACAGGGCCCAACCACCAGTTTACTGATTTGCAAAATGAAAGTCATAATAGCATAGGCTTGTTGTGAGGAGTAAATGAGATATAATATGTGAAGTCTTTAGGTCAGAATGCTGGGTATATTAAGTGTTTAATAAATGCTAGCTAAAGGAGCCAGGCACACCTATAATCCCAGCATCTAGGTGTCTGAAGCAGTAGGATCCCAAGTTCGAGGCCAGTGTGAGCTACATAGCAAGACCCTTTCTCAAAAAAAAAAGAAAAAGAAAAAGAAAGAAACTAGGTAATGTCCTCATTATTACCATCACCCTAAGAATGTGGGTTCCAAGCTCCTACGTGCTCTTTTCTTGATTGCTTACAGTAGGAAGATGAGGGGGAGGGGACCCTGTTCCACTTCTCTTCCAGGCTTGGCCTCTCTCTAGCAAGTGTCTTGTCTGTTCACATGGTCACTAGCTCCTGCTCCCAAATCCCAGATTTGAGCTGTATTTCTCCATCTGCAAATTGGGGTTAATTATCCTGCCCCACCCATCTTCTCAGGGCTGGAAGCAAACATATGGGAAAGTGTTTTGGAGACAGAGCTGTTGTCTTATGAAGATGACACGCTTGAGGCTCAAGTTTCTGTTGCCAGATGTGGAGTCTTGGCCAAGCCAAGTCCCAGAGAGCTGGGGTGGGGCTGGGTGCCCAGAGCTTTCCATCCTCCAGCTCCCTCCAGACCGCCCATGTTGGTATCACAGTTCAATCCCCTCCCTCTGTCACAAGCAGAGACCCAGTGGGGCAGACCAAGGACTCAGTGCTGTTGCCTGTAACCACAGCTGTCACTCTGAGTGTTGGGGGGTAGGGAGAAGGGGTTGTCTTTTTCCAACCATCCCCCAGGCCTGGCAGGTCAGAGCTGCAGGCTGAGTCCTGCATGGGCCTGTCTGGGCAGCAGACTCTCTGCTGCTTTCCCTGGGGCCCAGAATGCTGCAGCGTCTATAAGGCACAAGTCAGATACTAAGAGCATTTTCCCTTCTGTGCAAAGGTGGTCCCTTTAAAGAGGGGAGGGGACAAGAGGTGTCAAAGGCCAGGCTGTAAGAGGCGCTAGGGAGCTGCAAAGGGAAGTGTTTAATGAGCAGACGCCAGCGCTCATGGAAATTGTATTTCACACCCCACTTAGCAGCCTGATGCCCAGTGGGGGACAGGGGAAGTGTGTATTTGCAAATCGCTGTACATGTTTGTGTGTGTGCAAATCACACACATGCTCCCAGAATGGAGGGGAGAAGGAAAGGGTAGGAATAAAGCAGAGACAGAGTATGGTAAATGGGATTAAAGGATAGTGAAGGCCCAGGGACCAGGTGGTAGGGAGGAGCTGGAGGTTGGCCAGATTAACTGATTCCTTCTCTTCTGCCTTATCTGATTACAGCAGAGCTGTCTGACCCTAGTCTCTGCTCAAACATCCTTCCCTCTCCCTTCCCCAGAATTGCACAGCACACATACATAGCCCACAGAGTGTTGCTGGTTAAGGCTTCACAATAGGGCCTGAGCTGGGCTGGGCTACTAGGCAAGGCTCCATAGGGAGGTAGCCTGTGCTATGGGACAGGAGCCCATTCTTAAAACAGACAGTTCTCTCTCTGGCTCCAAAACGTTCTATCACTCCCCACTGCCAATAGAACAAACTTCTGCCTCACCTGGCACTTGAAGTCCAGAACAATCTCTCTTATCACCCTTAAATACTTTGGACACAGTCCCTTTAAGAAGGATCCAGAGTTTGATGTCCCTGACATATATTTCATTCACCAGCCTGGCTCTCCTTCAAGCTCCAGGCTCTTATAGCTGACTGCCTGGACTGTCTGGACGAGGCGTCCCTCTGGATGTCCCTCAGGTTACTTGTATTAACTTCTGGCCAAACCTTTTCCTCTCTGCCATTTCCCATTTCTGTGACTGCCCTACTAGGCAACCCCAAGCCCAGGCAGCATCAATTCTTCCTTTTCTCCACATCCAATCAATTTCCCTGCCCCAACAACTCTCCATCCTATCTTCACATCTCTATCTCCACTGCCCCTACCCTTGCTCAGCCTTCAAAATTTCCTGTGCTGCAGCAGGAGGGTCTTTCCAAGACATTGTGACTGTTACGCCTCCACCCTAAGCCCTCTGATGACTAGGCAGTGCTTTTCAAACTATGCTCAGAAGGAATTGTAGGTCTCATAAGGGTACCTCAGGAGAAGGGAGAGTGATAACAGAGGACCTTCAAGTAAGCAGGACCCTGATCCTACCAAAGCAGTTCCAGTCTTGTCTTTTTAATATATTTTGCCTCTGTATCTACATTTCATTTGAAACTTCTGACCTACAATGTTCAAGCTTCTTAACTTGATAGCTAAGCGTATTCATGGCTGGGTGCCTGCCCTTTACTCAGGTCCTGCTTGCCTCTCCCTGTCTCTCATACCTGCTCTGTTGTTCCCTAAAAGGTCACCCTGCTTGACACCCCATGTTATTGCACATGTGACCCCCTTTGCACTCTTCTTCAACTAACACACACTTATCCCTCACAATTCAGCTCAAGGGTTGCTTCCTCTAGAAAGACCTGCATAGCCCTCCTACCCCTAGTCCCACCTAGGAAAACGTGATGCCCTTCCATACACACTTACACTTCAGCACTTAGCATTCTGCCCCGCCCTGATCAGCACGTGGCTGTGGTGATCTTCCCACTAGGAACTCCACAGTCTAGGACTCGGAGCATGCTCAGCGACCAGAGGACCAAACACAGAGGATTTAATAAATGGACAGATGAGCAAAGGAATGACTGAGGAAGGGAGGGAGGGAATGAGAGGAAAGGAAGGGAACAGGAAGTGAGTAGATGAATGAGTGACAGATGGGTCCCTCCCCAGTCACATGCCATTATTCCAGCTAAGAACCCTGACTCTTCTGTTTTGCAGACAGTAGCCATGTTTCGTAGGAGGATGGTAGGAGAGCAGGCCACCCTCATGCAGCTGAGTTTTAGTCTTCCTGGCACCTGCCTAGCAAAAAGGATAACATATCTTCACTGTACCCTATCTTACTGTTGTTGTACTGAGGGGTTGAAGCAGGACTTCACACATACTTTGCAAGTACTCTATCATTGAGCTGTACCCCCATTCCA
Organism: Pedetes capensis; assembly: GCA_007922755.1. Classification (NCBI taxonomy): domain Eukaryota; kingdom Metazoa; phylum Chordata; class Mammalia; order Rodentia; family Pedetidae; genus Pedetes; species Pedetes capensis. The sequence continues at coordinate 88,117 of VMDO01002087.1, forward strand.
TTTCTTATTTTTTATCTTAAGGCAGAGTCTCCCTAAATTGCATAGGCTACCTCTGGCCTTGAACTTATCATCTTCATCCCCTGCCTCTCAAGTCAATGGAATTACAGGCATGAGCCACCATGCCCAGCCTCTGTACCCTATTTTTTCCCCAACTTGCTATTTGATTTAGCCAACATCGTAGAGTAGGAGTGGAGTGGTTGGCCGAGGCCACTCTCTCTTTCCTGGACTTGAGGAAGGTTGTTAGATTAGGCAGAAATTCTCGATGCTTGGCCTTGGGCTATCTAAGTTGGAAAGCAGGGGCAGGGCTAGCACTGAATCAATCTGATCAAGGCAGGTCTTTTCTCTTTTGCTGGGGCTTTAAAGTCTCGGCAGACATCCTCCTCGTGCTTGGAGAGCTCCACATGCGTGGAGGTAGTGAATTGGGAGGTGGACTTTTCCAGGGGCTGTAATCTTCGGTTCTGGCTTTGAGGAGAGGAGGGGAAGGTGTGTAGCCAGAAGGCTGCCTCCCTTTCACCACCTGCCCCAGGCTTTGGGTAAAGGATGAAGTTGAGAGGCGCTATGCTTCTGTGCCTGGGTAGCTCTCCTGCTGCTCTGGCCTGTCTAGGAGCTCAAATGCAGGGCCTGGGTTAGGTATCCACATGCCTCAGAGCTCAAGGCCAGAAGAGGCTACATAGCCTGCCTTAGGACCATAAGGGTAGGAAGGCAGAGAGAGATGAGAAGATAGAGACCCAGTACTGCCTAAAGAGCCCAGAGATTTCAGACAACTCAAGGCAGAAATGCAGCCTTAGCTTCTCCCAGATGTGCGCATGGTAGGAGGTACAGAGCTTCAGAAGGAAGGGACTTTTAAGACAGTGAAGAATGGCCTGCAAACCACAGCCAAGAGTCTCTGTGAGTGAAACTGTGAAATCTACTTCTAGGAGAGTAAGACAGAAGACACAGAATCAAAGTGAAATCTGGCCTCAATGTCCTGGCAGTGGTCCTGGGCTGATTTCAGGGTATGTTTGTCAGAGACCCTGCCCACCCCTCTAAACCTGTCTGGAGAAGATGGGTGCTACAAAGAAGCTCAAGGACAGACCTCACCTACCAGGCTCTTCAGCCCCACCCAGAGGCAGGCAATAGGCAGTACCCAGACTTGTCTAGCAGTGTCCCAAAAATCTAGCCCAGGTGGTAGAGAAGAGCCCTTGTGGGAAGTCAAGGAAGTCTGTGGACAGGATCTGAACTCCTTAACATACTCAGCCAGAGCCTGTCATGCCCTGAAAGCTTGCAGCTGTGACCTTTGAGCCGTGGATCACCACACCCTGGAGATTCTTGGCAGACAGACAGGGCGCTTCTGATGGGAACCTGGGGGCAGCAGACCCCAGCTCTTACTGGAGACCCTCTTACCTACTCATTTTCACCTTTTGCCCTTCTCTGACCCTTCTCACAGCTTGGCCTCTAGGCTGATACCCACCATCCCCAGCCCCTTGCCTGTGGCCCCCTCCTCCCAAAAACCCCTCCTCCAGGGGCTCTCAGGTCCACACGCTGCCCCCACCCTGGTCCGAGGCTGACCTGCCATACAGGGTCTGTGTGCTTGCCAGACTTGGCCGAGCTGCGGAAGCAGGGCTGGGAGTGGGGCTTCTTGAGGTTGTAAATGGCCACATTGCCATCATAGTGGCCCACCACCACCAGGTAGGGATGGTCCATGTGCATGTCCAGACACATGATGCCGCTGTCACAGCTGAAGATGTATTCGGGGAAGCTGGGGTTCTTCATGCTGTAGAGCAGCAGCATGCCCCGGCTCTGCTTCATGAAGTCATCTACTCAGGAAAGATGGGCAGCTGTGGTTGGAGGATCCATCTGCTCTGCCAAGGGAACCCCCTTGCCCCTATCCCACCCGGTGAACAAGTCCTCTCCCATTCTGCCTGTAGAAAGCATGGCATTCTTCTTTGGCTTTCATCTTCTCTGACTGTAAAACGGAATCATGAAATTTGGTCGAACCCTCTTCAGAGGTCATGAAAGGATCCAACAACCAGTAAAAGTGACTAGGCTCATTCTGAGGGACATTCTCTTTATTCAACAGGGGGCACAGGAGAATGGACACAGGCTCAATGAGCTGCTAAGTGAAGAATGTGTGTGGACTTGGGAAAGAATACTGCCCTCAGAGGGCATTCAGATACCTGGCCCAGGAGCAGGCTGCTGTCACATACATGTCTGGACAATACCCATGTCTCCCCAACTCCCTAAGGCAGGCACGGGGTCTATGTGGAACTAACATGTTGCTATCTATAGCAATCGATAGCCATCTATGAACATCCTCCCACCTTTGGCCCCCACAGGCCCCAACTGCAGTCTGTGCCCTGGCTCCAGAATGCTCCCCATTGCAGAAGTCCCCAGCCAGAGTGCCAAGCTACCGCAGGCCCATTCAGCATGGGTACAGCTTTGAGTGATCAACAATGGACCATGCAGCAGAGGTCCTCCTCCCTACTTGCCCCATGTCTTTCTTTCATTTTCTTCACCCTTGGTACCCATTCTGACACAGTCATTGAGTAGCACACAGTCCCAGCCCTGAGTCCAGCTCTCTTGCCAAGAGCCCAGACCTTCTAGCTCCTTCCCAAGCTCAGAGGAGAGCTAGAGAGATGGAAAGCTAGTGAAGCCCTGCCCCCTCAACTGATGCTGGGCACCCTACGCCAAGGCAGCCTTTCGGCCTACCTACCTTCCCTGCTCTGGGGCTACCCCCCTTGACCCTGACAAAGTTAGGCCTGGGACCTCATGACAAAGTACCCAGTCCTAAGGTTTAGAGCCCACAGGTAGTAGACATAGGGAGGCCATCCCAACCTCAACTCAGTTTTGCTGAGTCATTCCCTCTGTCTTATTTCTAAGATTGCCCCTCACTCAAGAGAATGTCTGAGTTGACCTCAGGGACAATCTGGACCCAGGTCCCTGGGCTCATGGTATGGCCTCAGCTACTACCACATCCCAAGTATCCCCACCTCAGGCACTCTGCAAAAACCAATCTGTCCTCTACCAAGAGCAGGGAGCTGCCAGGAGTCAGGCTGGCCTTAGAAAGGTACAGTCAGAAGCTGAGGCAAACTGGCATGCACAACAGAGCAGCTATCCGTGGGAAAGCCCACCTTCTCTTCCGGGGGTGAATCCCTACCAGCTCCAAGGCTCTGCTCGGGAACCCCTCCTAAGATCACTTGCGGGGGTGGGGGCTGCACCTAGGGAAGACATTTCTGGGGTCTGGCCTGAGCCATGGAGAGACATGCTGTGGATCACGAAGGAAAATGCTTCTGCTCTGGGGAAATTGAGCTTCCCAGCAAAGAGGAGGAGCTTGGAGGCCTCCAGATCCCCTTGAGCCAAAGCTGGGTCACTCTGTGCTCGGCTCCATCTCAAAGTCAGTAGGGAGCTGACCTTGGGGTAGGTGGGAAGCAGCTGGCAGTACTTCACTCTGTGGGACCCCAGGGAGAGCCTGAAGGGTTGACTCTTCAAGGGAGAGAACTGCAGCTGCCTGAGGGGTCTGTCTTTCCTGCCCAGAACATGCAGAGCTTGAACTGGGCAGTGTGACTCTCACTTTAGTTCCTTTTGTTCATCAAGCAAATTCCGAGCAACTGGTCTGAGATTCCTCTGGCCTGGGCCCTATAGGGTCAGAGACTCTCTACTGCCAGACCATCCATCCAAGCCAGAGGTGAGCCACTGATGCTTGGGATTCCAATCTGTCCTCAGTGCTGGTCAAGACTGACAGGGTGAGCAGGTGGGCAGACAGGTAAGCGGATAAATGAGAGAGTGAAGGAGAAGGTACCCAAGCTGAGGTTTCAGATGCCATCTACCCTTATTGCACCAAGGAGCAAAGGTGGGTACAACCCTCACAACTGATCTTACTGTGTACAGGGCCTGGCCCTTGAGGGAAAGAAGGGAGAATCCACTTTCTCTATACAAACTTCTAGTACCCCTTACCCCCACATGCACACACACAGTGTTCATGACCCATGAATCTAGGAAAGGAGGGCAGGAAGCCCTAAGCTGGCTTAGTAACTCTGAGTTGAGAACATCTCTGACCCACTCTCAGAACCACTGAGACTACAAGCTGGAATCATAGCCCCCTAATTTAATAGATGGGGAAAGTGAGGCCTAGAGGAGAGAAATAGTGTGCACAGGTGCACGATACATGTCATATGGTATTTGCCACAGCCAATATCCTTTTTATAGCTGAAATTATCCTGCTGTCACAGTCTGGTCTTTGCCTGGAGAAGGTCAAATGAAGGGAAGAAGGCACCAGATCTAATGGGATGGTGGTTATTGGCAAAGCCAATCTAATTCCTCCAGGTTCTGGATTAGACAATGTATTAGGAACAGGGCAGTCAAGCAAGACAAAAGAAAAACATTTGAAACATTTACTGATGAAGATCAAATAACACAGCCTTCAGTATGGATTGCACCTCAACACCAAAAAAACAAAAATTCTTCCAACTGGGTCAGTAAGCAACTTCATGATAAATGGAGAAAAGATTGAGGTTGTCCAATATTTTTGCTTTACTTGGTTCTACAATCAACACCCACAGAAGCATCAATCAAGAAATGAAAAGACCATCACATTGGGAAAAGCTGTTGCAAAATACCTCTTTAAAGTGTTGAAAAGTAAAGATGTCACATTGAAGATGAAGGTTCACTTGACTCATGCCATGGTATTTTCAGTTGCATCATATGCTTATGAAAGCTGGACATTGAATAAGGGAGACAGGAGAAGAACTGATGCTTTGAATTATAGTGCTGGAGAAGAATATTGAATATACCATGGACTGACAAAAGAACCAACAGATCCACCCTAGAAGAAGTACAACTTGGAATCAAGGATGGTTAGACCTGCACCTTACATATTTTGGACATGTTGTCAGTAGGGACCAGTACTTGGAGAAGGACATCATGTTTGGCAGAGTGGCAAGTCAATGAAAAAAAAAGAAGACCCTCAACTAGATGGATTAACACAGTGTCTGCAACAACAGCGGTAACCTTAAAAAAGATTGTATGCATGGCACAGGGCTGGGTAGTTTTTCATTCTGTCATACTATGAGTCAAACCACACTCAACACCATCTAACAACATGCAGAGAAAGGCAGGGAATTCACAAGAGAAGGACACAGAGATCAACCAATCACACTAGTTCCCATACCACATGCATGCTGACATTAAGCTCCACTTCCTCAACCTGGCTTTCAAGGTCTCAAAATGAGTCCTTGACACTGAGATCATAGTTCCTTATTATGGCTAGAGTACAAGTTTCATGAATTCTAATTCAGGGCTCTTTTGGCCAAATCACACAAGAAAAGCAGAGGAACCCCTCATTTTACTGGGGTCCCTTGACTCTATCTTACACTATAAATTCCTCACCCCTGACTCAGTGTATCCATCGAGACCTCAGTATTCTACTGCCCAGGTATATGTAGTGTGATAATCCTCCGACAATCCCAACATGTTATCATCATCTTATCTTCTAAAAGCCCTTAAATGACATCCTTACTCAAACCACCGATGGTCATTGTAAGATATCATCACTCAGTGACCTCATTACCCAATCCTCCAACATTCCTGCTGTGATATCATCAACCAGGGTACCAGCAGTCTGATGATATCATTGCTTAGTCATCCAACATTCCCAGTATGACATTATCAACCATATCTCCAGCAGGTCGAGAATGAAATTAGAATCAAGGTCACCTATAGTGCCTCAGTTACAAGTGAGGCCTAGAGTCTCATCAGACTCAAGGCTTTTAGAGCCTTGGTTCTTGATCCCTGGGGTGTTTTGTTCTGAATGCCTCAAACTTCCTAGCTCCTTAGAGAAAGGCTAGAGAGTCATTTAACTACAGCCTCCATTGTCTAACAAAGCAGAGAGTCAAGTGTGGAGCCAGTGAAGGATTCCAGAAAGTATATGTGGCTGGGTAGAACAGGAGGAGGAACAGAGGGAGGAATAAAGAGATTGAGCTAGTGAGAGACAGAAGTAATAATCACCTGGTCTTTGACTCCAAGACAGAGGAAAAGGGTTGTTGGTTAGGACTTAGCTCCCCTGCTCCACTTTGTGCTTTTTCTCCTGCTGCTTCTTTAAGCTGCATTGTATTTTCACCCATACTATCTAGACAGAGTCTACTAACCCATGAGGATCTTCTCTCTGAGAGGCCTTCTGGACCATTCAGCCGCAGGGGCTATGTCTTTTGAGAGGTCCTCCCCCTACACTCTCAGAGACTGTAAGCAGGTCATTTCCTCAGCCTGCTATGAAAGATGGAGGAAGTACATCCTGGCTCTTGCTCTTTCTGATGACAGAGTTACTTTCTGCTAACCCTGCTTTGGCCTGCTGTTGTACCACTGTGGCATCTGATCCTGTCAGATCTCCAGAAGCTAAGCAGGGTTGGGCCTGGTTAGTACTTGGATGGTAGATGGCCTGGGAACACCAGGTGCTGTGGGCTTGGGTGACGGACCCGGCAACCCACTCCCCCAAAAAATCAGCCACTGAAAACCCTGTGAATAGCAGAGAAGTACTGACAATAGGGTTTCACCTATTGTACGTAAGGTCGCTGAGTCAGACACCGACTCAACAGCACCTCATAACAACAACAACCCTGCTGTACTAGATAATCACTAAGCCCACCTTCACTCTACCCTTCAATGATCCACAAGATTTTGGGGAGGAGAATCAATTCCCAATTAGACAGAGTTGGATATGGCAGTTCTTAGAAACCCATGACCTCAGGCAAGGGGACACAGGTGTAGGTGTGTGTGTGTGTCTGTGTGTGTGTGTGTGTGTGTGTGTGTGTGTGTGTGTGTGTGTGTATTTATACATGTGTGCTTCAATTCCACCACAGACCAAAGCTCTTACTGTCCTCAGCTTTCTCCGTTAGATCCCTGGCAAAACTGTACCCCATGAGGAACATGGATCAATGTCTTCCTGAACTAACAACCATCAGTGGAGGCCTCAGACAGACCCACATCTCCACTCCTGCCCAGCAAGTAAAAGTTCTCCATCACAAGAGGCCATGCTAAAGCATTCTGGCTGTTAAAAGAACCCTGGGCTCATGCTCAGGATTCAGGGAGAGCAAAGCAGGCAGAGGGCATGTTGGGGCACCAGGCTGAAGCCAGGTCAGTGGTCAGTAGAAAGTAGATGCCATACTGCGGAGCCAAAGATACCATGCCAGCCTCAGCCAACAGGCTTCCTCTCATACTGTGGTAACCTAAACAAGGCCAGCCCAGGATTGGGTCCAAGGCGACAGCTGTTTCATGACTCCCTTATTAAGTCATGCAAGAGGCACTTGGAGGGGGCGTGCAGTAAGTGGAATAGTGCCCCCCCCAAATGTCCACATCCTAATCCCCAGAAACTATAAATATTTCACTTTGCACGGTAAAAGGGACTTTGCAGATGCGATTAAGTTAAAGACCTTGAGTTGGGGAGATTATCTTGGATTATCTGGGCAGATTTAACGTAATCACAAGGGTTCTTATAAGGGAAAGAGGGAGGCAGGAGAGTCAGAGAATGAGATGTGACGACAGAAGCAGATGTCAGAATGATGCGGTTGCTGGCTGGAAGAGGGCCACGAGCCATGGAATGCAGGCAGCCTCTAGAAACGGGAAAAGAAAATCAAACAGGTGCTCCCATGAGCCTCCAAAGGAATGAAAGCCCGCTGATACCTGAGTTTAGCTCAGTGAAACCCATTTTGAACTTCTGTCTCCCAGAACTGTAAGAGGAGAAATTTGTGTTTAGCTATTATGTTTATGGTCATTTGCTACAGTAGCAACATTCAGGGAAGGCTGGTCCAAACTCAACTTTTAGAAGACTGAAAGAGAGAGAGGGTCCCACAGATGGCACTTTTTTTCTTGGACTGTTTGGAAGCACTTCCAGGGGATAGATGCAATGATCCTCAGCTCTTCTGATGACAACAATGAAACCCTTCTGTTTCCCACACCCCAGCCGGGCCACCTTGGACTCCAGGAACAGAAATATCCCTGTGTTGGGGTTTTCATGGTCTCTAGAGGCAAGACACCAGCCCGAGGCTGGCCTAAAAAAGGGCAATGGTGGCCAAAGGATTCTAAACCTCAAGCACCGCCTAGAGCTGGGCTCAGGCTCCCAGGCAGTGGGGCTTTTCCAGGCACTCTCGTTGGATTAGAAGTCGTATTTAAACAGTGTGGGAAAGAAGAGCAAGGCGTTGGAGACAGAATACATCAAGCAGGACATTTAATTTGATTTAGGGAAAATGAGGCAAACATTTGAGAACCTAAATAACTAACCAGTAATTAAACTAACAACGGGAATGCCCTTGCACTACAACCCAGCAAGCACAGTGGCCTTTATGGACTGTATTTACAAAGAGACCTGACAACATAATTAGTCCTGTAAATTTTAAGCAGCCCACAGCTGAGGGGTGATGGATTTTGTGTGTGGAGAATGAACAGGGAGAAATGAGGTGGATGAATTTCCATTTTCAGTAAATGAAATTAACACTGCTTAATTAGTGAAGCTGACAAATAAATGATCAGGAAAGATTTAAATCCCTTTGAGCATATCTCTGGCCTGGGCAGACTCAGGGACAGGCCAGAATATGGTGGGACAGAGCATGAATGGGTTGAGTGCTGGGACTTGGCCCCCCCCCCATGAGCCCCTTTTGAAGGTTCTGCCCCAGAGGGAGGCTGGGCTGAGGCGCAGCTGACTCCTTTGCTCTTCTGTGACCTGCTAGGAAGCTTCCTGCTCCTGCTCCTGTGTGATGGTATCAGGACCACACTGACTTTCTGGGATCTGTTCCGCCATCCCTGCCTGACAGACCGTGAGGCATCTCTACTCCCTGCTGTGAACGGGCTAATGAACTGAAAAGGACCCCTTCTATACAGTAGGCTGACATATTGCATCCCAGCCATATCTTCCTGGGCTAGCTCCCTTTGCTCTCCAACATTCCTCCACCTGCTTTCACCTGCTGACAGCCTCCTTCCCCACTCTGTTTGGGAGTATGGCGCCCAGCCCTAGGGGGATCCCCATCTCTGTTTTTTAAGCAGTCTAACAGGCTGGACCCAGCAGCCCTAGAGGAAAGGCAGGTATGGCTGCTTCTGTGATGTTGCCTGGATTCCCTTTTCCCTACCTACTTGTACCTGCCTTGACTCCAGAACACTTGCCCTGTCCCAAAAGTGGGAGATAGGCCCCAGTCCTTCCTAGGGTATATATCCACACTTCCTGAGGTTTTATGTGGCTAAGTCACAGAATAATCATCTAGAAATTTCATGCAAGAGGACATTCAGGAGGCCTGGATTTAGTTTATGAGGGTCAAACCCAGCATTAACCCTAAATTCTCATTGTATTGTTTGTTTCCATGAGGCAAAATCTTTCTATGGAGTCTGGTATTTGGGAGCTTCCAAAAACTGTGATAGAGGTTAATGAGGCCAGCTGCTCTTCACAGTGACCTCACCCTCTGCCTGCCTCAGCACTACACTCTTTCTTCCACAAAGACACCTGGGTACCTAAGAGCATGCCCCCCCCCCCCCATAGGTGACCTCAGGAGTAGATGCAGGGGCCTTTCTGAGGCCTGGCCCAGGCTGGCTATTCTCAGGCCCTCAGGCCTCTGCAGGTGGTTGCTAATCTGAAAGCTGGCCAGCAGCTCCTGTGCTAGTGCCAGCAACAGCAAATCTCACTACCACTGTCACTGGACCCTGCTCCCTAAGAGAGATTTCCCCCAGCTCCCTCACCCTGATCAGGTTCCCTGAGGGTACTCTAGGGAGTCTAGGGGGACAGAATAACAGACAAACCAGCAATGATTGTCCTTTATGTGTAGGTGGTTCCTATAGCTCACGGGGCATGTTTACTTCTTTTCTTTCATGTGTGTTCCACAGTGGCCCTGGGATAGAGGCCTGGCAGGTTGTCGGCCTCTCTGTGTCACCAGTGAGGTGACCAAGGCTCAGAGGTATATCACTTAGAAATGATCCTCAACAGTGGCCTATGGGTACCACTTAGGCATATGGTTGTGGCTAAAAGGACCAAGAAGGACAAAGAGACCTTTCCAGGGTAAGTGTCTAACCAAAGGAGGCCACTGGGCCTGTCAGCTTGAGGTCGTCCACTCTTGGGAGGTGTTACCCTTCTCTCTACAACTCTCAGCTAAAGCTGTTCCCCATGGACAGCCTCCACAAGACCCTGACCAGCTGACACCGCTTCTAAACTTGGGGGGAGGAGGATGGGTGGGGCTAGAAGTGATGGAGTTTCCCTTCCCTCCTTCTGGAGAGCCCCTACCCCGGGCTTTCACCTCAGTCCCAGGCAGAGAGCCTGGACTGAGAACAGTCTCACAGGGGAGGTCCACACCCACTCCTGGGAAGGCCCGCCCAACCCCCAGGCCCTGTTCCAGGCCCAGTAGCTGAAACAGAGCGGGAGGAATGTGCTAGTTCCCTGCCAGAGGGGGAGGGTGCTTCCCGTTTGGCAGCAGCCCACCCTCAGGAGTGGGGACACAAAGCAGGCATTTAGGGCATCCTCAAAGGCAGCCCAGACCACAAGACTGGGAGCAGCTCCAAGGTCTCCTCCCTGAGAGGAATGACAAACACCAACTCCGTACCCCCTCCTCCCGCCTTCCCCACCCTGGTTAAAGAATGGGCGGACAGGCGATCTAAGGGGCAGCGACCAGGAGCTTGTATGCTTGCCAGCCAGCAGCAGCTTGGAGAACCGAGAGGTTTTTCTGTTCACAGAAGCTGACTCTCCCAGCCAGAGAACAAGCCCTTAGCACTGGGGAGCTGCGTGTAACGAGAAACGAGAAATGTAGGGCCCTCTTCCGTTAGGAAGGGGGAATGTCCAGGCCAGCACAATAGCAGGGGCTTCTGCTTAGACCAAGTGACAGGAAAACAAACTTTCTGGGCACATTTACCACCACGTGCTGCCTCCTCACCTCAGGTGGGCTCCTTACAGGGGCAGGAAAATCTGGACAGCAGTGGTCTTCCAGGGCTCAGGGGCCAAGAGATGAACTTCAAGCCCTCACCTCCACCTCACCCTCAGCCTCACCCTGCCCCAGGACCTGGTCAGGAAGGCTGGGGGAGAAGGCAGAGAGAGAGCCTTCCTGTGGGTAAGGTCCTTCCACCTCTCCTTGAGGAGCCTGCACCATGACTCCCAGCCTCCAGTCTCAGGTCTGCAATTCCTTCCCACTTGGGGGACCTATCCCTCCCCTTTTTATTTCCTTTGGTGGGTTCTCCCCAGGAGAAGGTCCAGACTTCTTGAAGTGGCTGACTTCAATGGCCGACTCTGGCTCCCCTGATGGCTACCGTATCTCTCAAGCATTTAGACTTAGTCTATCCTGGCCCCTCTGCCAGAGGTGCTCTCACCCTCATTCTTTGAGGCTCAATTGGCATATCATCTTGATATATTCCTATGCCCACGACTAACCTCCATATGATCACGGGGCTTCCCCATCAGACTGCGAACCCCCCACAGGGCAGAGTCTGTGTCCTAGTTATCTTTGTATTTCTTACACCTGGCAAAGAGCTCTGCACAGAATAGGAACTTAGTGTCTGCTGTTTGCATGAGTGAATGAATGAATAGCCAGATCACTTACAGGAGCCATGTCCCACTGCAAAGAGATCATTGTATTTTGGATTCCTGCAAAAGAAATATGAATTCATTGGCACAGGAAGTGCATATGGCCCTCACGTGGTCATAAGCCTTCCCATGGGCACTGGTCCCTACCTGTACTGCAGACATCTACTGTCCAGCTTAGGCCCTTACCAACTGGGATACCTTGAGCAATCCTAAAATCCAGTAAGAATCCCAGTCCTGTTTTTCTCATACTGCCACGTGTCACAGTCAAGGTGGTTAAGTGTAATAGAAGGAGCTGCTCAGGGCTTGGCACACAGCTGGGGCTCAAGGAGCTCTGGGTTTGCCGCAATGTCTGTACTCACCAGCAGAGGGCAGTGACGGCCAGGCGCTTGGCTTTGTCATTTTGGAACTTCCAGAGCGGCAGTAGGGTACCCTCCTGGTCCCGGTATTCATCAGCAGCATCCTCATAGTACTTAAAATCTTAAACACACATAGGCAGAGTCAGTCCCCAGACTGCTACTTTGCAGAAAAACCAGGTCCACCACTTACTGTCTGTACCTCCTAGGGCAATACAATAAACCTCTTTGTGTTTGAGGGGTGGGAATAATAATAGTACCTATCTCAAAGGGCTGTTGTTAGAATATATTATGGATTAATATACACACAGTGCCTAGAAAAATGCCTGGCACGCAGTAAATTCTCTCCCTGTGTTAGCTATTGTTACTGTTGTCCTTATTGGGTGGAAATTACAATAATGTAGCCATGTGCACATGGATAGAATCCCAGGTTGCAGCCCTTGTCCTCATGAGTTTCCTCAGCACTTCAGAAGGCTCAGATTGAAGTGGGCAGAATTCAGGGGTTCAGCTGCCAGAGGGTGGTTAATAATTCTATTCATTCTGCTTCCTAAATCTCTAAAATGCAGCCCAACTTCATTTCCACTGCCAAGTCTCACTATAATGAAGCTGCCTGGATCCCCCATGGATTCCCTGAACTCAACTTCATCTGTCCTCAAAATTGTCTTTGCCTCCCATTTTCTCTAAGTTAGGTAGAAGCCCCATCTCTCTACCTGTCTAAACTGGAAACTTGGGTAATCCTGGACTGATCCACCATTTCTCATATTTTCCTCCTGATTAGCTTTTTTAATCCATTAATTTCTTCCCAAACTGTCTAGGTTCAGTTTCCAATATTTATCATATAGTTATTATAACATCCTTCCTCCCTATTTCCAAAGCCCTCCTCTGACTCATGTTTCACAGAGCTAGCACAGTGAGAGCAAATGATTGTTTCACCACACCACTCGCTCCACCCCAGTGAGACCCCTCAGTGGCTCTCTTTGCACAGGGATTCCCTGGTCAAACCAAGGATTCTGGCCACTATCCCTACATCATTTCTACCTAGCTGTCCATTCTACTCTGGGTACCAAATAATGCCAGTGAATAAAGTTGTCACGTTTCCGTATGTTTCTACATGATTTCCCATGTTGAAAATGCCCTGCACATCCTAGTAAACTCCTCCTGACTCCTGATCCAGAGCAAGCTCTACCTCCTCCTCCTCCTCTATAAGGTCTTCATTTTCATTTTTTCTTTTTTCTTTTCCTTTTCTTTTAAAAAATGTTTATTTACTTATTTATTTAAATTGGTGTCTAGCTATGTTGCCCAGGCTGGTCTTAAACCCCTGGGTTCAAGAGATCTTCCTGCCTCAGCCTCCCAAATAGCTGGGACTATAGGTGGATATCCACACACCCAGCTTGTTTTCTTGTGAGCAGAGTTAATTTCTTCCTCTATTCCAGCCCTACCTCTCCTCTACTGGAACATCTGTCATACTGTCCATTTGCCTGTCTTCCCTAAAACATAGCTCCTGGGGAGCAGGAAGCATGTTATATTCATCTCTGGTTTTTTAGCATCTAGCATAGGGACAGCCACACAGCAGACACCCAATGCCTATTCAAAGGATTCAAGGAAATAAAGCAAGAAAAGTGAAATGGTTCTCAGTTTTCTTTCCAACCAAGGTTGACCAATGAGAAAATGAATTCTCTCATCCAACATAGTCAAGGACATACCCAGCCATTGCCCCAGCCTCTCTCACAATACCCCATACCTTGAGGTTGTAAGAGTACATTCAAACCTCAAAAATTTCTCAGAACAAAAACGATTTGAGAGGTCAAAAAGGCATGAGCCTTGATCACATCAGAGATTCCCAAGCTCAGGGTACCTTTGAAAATACTTCATTTCAGAAAGGAAATTAATTGATAAGACTTCTTTATTTTCACATCTCCTTCACGATTACACATTCCCAAAGGGAAAAGACTACGCAATTTTTAAAAATCAAAGTTCAATGAATTTTTTAGTGTGACTGTGTTTTTATAAATAAAAGTGGTTCACAAGGCAACTTCCTCATGGATATTAATCAGGTCTGCAGCCCTTTGGTGGGCCACTTGCAGAAGCTGGGTTTCAGGAAGGCAAGCTGTGTGAGTGACAAATTCATTCACAGCTGCAGTGTACTTTGACAGCTTTGAAAAGCACTCAAGGTCGTTTTCCAGCCTGAATGATAACGAGGGGGCTTGTTTAGGTTTCTGGTCTTGGCAGCCTTAGTTTCTATGTCTCGTGGGTGAGCAATGAGCATCAAGTCACTAAAAAGAGCCCTAGGCTGTCAGCAAAAGAGCCTGGCTAGCAGCAAGGAATTGCCAACTCTGTGGAGGCAGCTGCTCCAAATAAATGCATGTCTTAGGGAAATATAAGCTACTTGGGAATGTGCTATTCATGCCATGGGAAGGATTCCAATTCCCTGGCTCTGTCAAAGACCCTTAATTTCCCAGGCCCCCAGGACTTAAGCATTTCTGAATCAATCTCTTTCTTTGCCCCATCACTAATTAATCTCCAGGACAGATCTATTGAGTGTGTTTATTTGAAATGTCTCCTCTAGCTCAGTGGCTCTGCAGCTTAGTGGTGGTGTGGCTTGGCAAAGGATCCAAGGGTCCTGTGTTCAAGTTCTGGTTCCACCACTCACAGTTCCCACTAGCTGTGATTTTGAACAAGTGGCAACATCCCAGCCTGAGTTTCTCTTCTATAAAATGGAGAAGATAAATGGTATTTACTTCATTGTGTAGCTGTGATGTAAAAATAAAATAATATGTGTAAATTGCCCAGCACGATGCCTGGAACAAAGGCCATTCCCAGTGAATGGTGGTGCTTGTTTTTCACTATTATAACTCTCCCTTTTCTCCCTCCCCTGTGATGCAGGCTGTTCAGGAATGATGAGGCCTGTTCCACCCCACACCTTCACTTCTGTCCCTATATTCTGCCCAATCATATCCTCCTCCAGCCTCTCATTGTGCTGTGTTCCTTCCTGGCAGGCATCGGTTTCTCTGAACTGTCTGCAGAGAAAGCTCACTATGTTTGTGATAAGTAAGGTCCTTCATAAACTGGGTCCAACCACCTCCATAGCCTGAACCCTCACTATTTTCCAAAAGCTCTTGTTTGGGTCAATGAGCCGGTTGCCCCTTGTCCCAGAGTCCATTCCTACTTTTTCTCATTACCATGCCACTGCTCATGCCATTCTATTGTCCCCCCACTCAGACTCTGCTATCCCTTGACATTTAGCTCATCCCTACCTGAAGCCCTCCTTGACTGCCTCCACTCATCCCCTATTTTCCCATTTTCCTTCTTGAGGAGCCCCAGAGCAGTTCCTGTCTACTCTGTACATTCTAGCATTATAGCATCCCCAAGTGGACCGAGTAGAAAATAGAATGCAGAATGAGGAAGTTCACGTCCTCTCTGCCACTCACTAGCTAGGCAGCTTCAGCCTTTGCTGCCCCTTGTGCCATGTTGGGGTAACCATCTGTACTCTGTCTGCTTCCAAGAACTGTTGGGAAGATGACAATAGATCACTAAGGTGTAGGTGTTTTTTTCTACACTATTGTCAGATCTCATCACCACATTTATTGTTTCCTATGTCATTGTTCACTGCTGACTTGCATAAATCTTGTCTCCTCAATGACATCCAGAGGAGGGAAGGATTATTTTCTTCCTTTGCACCTATAATCCCTATCATGGGGCACTCAAATACTAACCTTTCATGAGGGATTTTTAACACTAATACCTTAAATCTTACCTTGAGCAACATCATCGTATGTGTTCTGGTTGACCATCCGCTCTACAATTTTAGCAGCTTGGGACACTTTGGTGATATCATCACTCTGAAGGGACACAGAAGGCATGCATCCTCATAAGCCCAGTACCTGGCAAGGTCATGTGCCCTGACCCAGAGCCCATACTCGCAAGCAGTTTCACAATGCCTCCCTGACACTGCCCACCTCAGATAGTTTTGTAGTGGCATCTTGGCAATGGCTCAGGGCCCAACTCATCCCACCACTGCACTTCAGAAGCCTGTCCCTCATAGGTGGCACTAGGGGTCTGAGCTGACATATATGGCCTCTGGATAAAGCTTTACTCACACTCTTTTATTCTGAGCTTATTTTGGAAAATGGCATCTCACTGAACTAAGACAAACCATGTGCTGGGCATGGTGGCTCATGCCTATAATCCCAATGACTCAGGAGGCTGAGGGAGGAGGACCACGACTTTGAGGCCAAAGGAAGCCTGCATAACTTAGTGAGACCCTGACTCAGAATAAAAAATAAATAATGAGGTAGGGGTACAGCCCAGTAGTAGAGAACTAGCAAAATATATGCAAAGTCTTGGGTTCAACCCCCAAGTACTACCACCAAAAAAAAAAAAAAAAAAGACAACGCATGTAAGAGAGCCCAGGTGGGTAAAGCAGACAAGGACTGGGTGGAGGCTTCTTTACTTGGAAGGAGAGAGGTTTCACCAGCTCAGAGAATGAAAGATTCCCTTTAAAGGCCTCAAAAATCTCTTGGTCCAACCTCTTAATTAGTCACAGGTTAAGGAAATCACAGAGGCCCAAAGAGGGGAGAGACATGCTTGGATACACAGACTACAAGGCAGAACTGAGACTCCTAATCCCAGGCCACTGGCAACAGTCAAGACCAAGGAGAAAGCAGTAAGTTTTACATCAGGGAGAAGGACTCAGTTTGAACCAAGAAACAATAGTATCACTGTGAAATCCCATAAATCCACAACATGAGCCACTTAGCAGGTTAATAGAGAAGCAAAGAGTTTGAAGCTGACAAGAAAAGCCCAAAGAGGTTAGGGAAGGTAGCGGGAGAGAACCAGCTGAGTGGACAGCCTTCCAGGGGGCATCCAGAGCACCAGGCTTGTAGCTCCTGAGGACTAGCTCTCCTGGAAGTGGCAGTGTCAGACAGTGGTTAAAAAATGGATCTAGACTCACACAAATCTGCATTTCTATCACACCAATTAGAAACTGATGGCAGCCTTGAGCAAGTTACTTAACTTCCCCAGTCATTGAGTCTTTGTGGCAAAGTAAGGATGGATGACAGCGCCTTCCTCAGAGGGTCATAGTGAGAAGTAAATGCGGTAACACACATGTCAGGATTCAACCCAGTTCCAGTGGTCATGGTAGAAGTGATGTTAGAGGGAACCTGTATTCGTGCAGTGGAGGATTATAAAGTTGCGTTGGGGGAAATGCCCTTTAGAGGTCCTTTGCCATACTTCAAACTGACTCCAAGTTTATCTCAGAAAACCGACCAAGGAGGGCAGACATTGGAGTCATATAATCACAGTCCTCAGATTTCACCTGGTCCCAGCTCCTCCTCCTACTCCCTGACCCAAAGCACAATCCTCTGCCCACTGCCACCTTCCTGCTAAGCTTGACTCTCCCCATGTGAAGCAGCATTTTATGTGGTGAGATGGCCATTTAGCTTGAACCTGCCTCCTTGGGTCTTCTACCTATGGTCCCAACTCTGTCCTTCAGCCACAAGGAACTGTGCACCTGACAATAGTTCCTATGATATAGCAGGACAATACCTTAGTCCTCCAAATCAGCATTCTTAAGGTGACCTCTCCCAAGCTCCATTAGCCATGGCATGGCATATTAATAGCAATAACCACTGCCTATTGATCACTTGCAGGCAAGTACTGTGTTAGGGGCTATACATACATTTTCTTGGGTTCTCGCAACAATTGTGCAAAGTAGGTATCATTAGGATGGCTTCACAAATGAGGAAACAGGTTCCAGAAAACTCCAGCTAGTAAATGTCAAAGCCAAGATGTAAACCCAGGCATGTGGACCAGGCCCATGTTCTTGCCCCACTCGGAGAACCACTCCCTCCTCATTCTGATCACTTTCTCCTAGTCCTAGGAAACTCTAGGCTCCAGAATATGCTCTGGGGCGATAGTACAGTGGGCTGTCACCTGCCTTGTTCTAGATGCTATGCTACTTGAGTAGCCACACCTCTTTATTGGTTCTGACTAAATCTGTGGCCTCTGAGCCCTTTCTATGACTCCTATCTAATCTTTCAGCTGCCTACATTCTGTGCATTCACCCAAGTCATTAATGAGACTGAGACCTGAGGTCAAACATTAGAGACCTTCCTGCAGGTATCATGAACTTGTTCTTTTTCCTCCCCTCCTACATACCTAGTTTTATACCAACCTAAATGGACCTAGGTTTTGAGGGAAGGGTGTTCCTCTTCTTAAGCACTGAGCCTGGGCAAAGGGGAAGGTGACTGCTACCTGTATTCTATTCCACAGACACTCTGACTTGGTACTTGGGATTCTCAGAGCTCAACTTTGGGGAGAGGTTGCAAATAAAGGCACTCACTGGGGAGCAGGTGTATGTTACAACCCCAGTGTCCTGCCTCCACCATGGCTTCTTGGGCCAGAGGACTGGCATCTACCTGTATCACAGCCTTCCATGTCAGTTAAGCTGGAAGGGCCAAGTGTGACTGAGGGTCTATGTGTGAGTGCATGTGTGTGTCTGTGTGTCTGTGTCTGTGTGTGTGTGCAGGAGATCTGTGCCCCCTGAGAGTGTTGTATACCAACCCTGGCAGGGATCAGAACCCAGGTCATTTCCCAGTTTTAGCCATGGGGGCTTAACTCCTGGTTTCTAAGTCTTGATGATTATAGTTGGGATTTCTTCAACAATGGGTCCCAGCACAGAGCATACAATCTGAACCCTGATGGATCGTCATATGAACCCTCACCCAGGTCACAGGCTCATCTGAAGCCTCCTGCCCCTGGGGAACAATGCACAAGAGCCGAGGATCTGCACAGAGCATGTCTCAGGGCAGGGGCTCTATCTTTCACCTCAGAGTTCCATAATCATTGTGTGCTTGGTCAGTGATTGAATGAAACTTAGTTGGCTGGGTGCAGTTGTACACGCCTGTAATCCCAGTGATTTGGGAGGCAGAGGCAGGAGGATCATAAGTTCGAGGCCAGAGGCAGCCTGCATAACTTAGCAAAACTCTGACTCAAGATTAAAAATAAAAAAGGGGTTAGAGGTGCAGCTCAGTGGTAAAGCGCTTGCAAAGTATGCATGAGGCCCTGGGTTCAGCCTCTACTACCGTACAAAAGAAAAAAAAAGAAAAAGAAAAGAAATTTAATTGGGACAGTTTCTATTAAGCCATGGCAAGGGACCATCAAACCTCACTTTAAATGTGACATCATGAGGGTCATGGAATAGAGAATTGAGAGGTAGAAGGCACATCTCAGACAAAGGAAATAGAAATTCCTTCAACTGATCTGGCTTTTATTCTGGATTGGAACAGAATCATTTCCCTTTGAGTTGCTGTGGGAGCTCTCCAAGGTGCTGAAACCAGCCCCCAGCTTCCTGTGGCCCTCGTCCATTGCAGGTCACACCCATCCTGATCCCCACGCTGGGACTTCTGCTCCTGACCCAGATTTCTCTTTGCTAAAGGGATAAATGTGGCCCTTCTGTATCTCTCTATGATGCCCCTCCCTGCACGGATCCTGGGCTGTATCACTGTGCTCTCATGCTGATTCTCAAGCCTATGCTGGACACACCTGCAGCTGTACCACTGTGGTGTCCGATTCTGTCAGATCTCAGAAGCTAAGCAGGGTTGAGCCTGTTTAGCACTTGGGTGGGAGACTGCCTGGGAACAGCAGGTGCTGTAGGCTTGGGAGAAGAATCCAGCAACCCATTCTTAAAAAAACAATCTGCCATTGAAAACCCTATGAATAGCAGAGAAGTACAGACAATAGTGTTTCGCCTGTTGCATGCAGGGTCGCTGAGTTGGACACCAACTTGACAGTACCTAAGAACAACAACAATGCTGGCTACACTCCTGTAAGTCCCCCAATCACAACGATTATAACCACATGGCTCCTCATTGTAAATCCAGTGCAGGGTGCCCGAATCCAATGGCCTGGCATTGATAATACCTGTGGTTATCACTGATCTGGCTCCTGGCCTTGAATACTCACCTCAAGTATCAGGCACAATTAAATCCAAGAACTGAAAGCAGAATAGCTTCTCAACAGCTGCCCCCAAACCCCAGGGAAGTGGTGCCTTTTTCTCACATCCCACCCCTACCCTAGACAGACTTCTCAGTTCTTCCAGGACCCGTACAACACTTTCAAGCAAGTTCATGTCATCTGCCACTCCCTATGTCAATGATCCTGAATCCTTGCTAGCCTTCAGATCTATATCAA
The DNA here is from genome assembly GCA_007922755.1 of Pedetes capensis. Classification (NCBI taxonomy): domain Eukaryota; kingdom Metazoa; phylum Chordata; class Mammalia; order Rodentia; family Pedetidae; genus Pedetes; species Pedetes capensis. The sequence goes on from VMDO01002087.1 coordinate 108,178, forward strand.
ACTGGGGGGAGGTGTGGAATGCCAGAGGCAACTGTAGCTCTCCTTACATCTTCCCCCAAGGAAAGAAATCTTTATACCATACCATTAGCCACTCGTCCTTGTAAGTATCTGTGAAGCCCTAAGAGACAGCCAGGCTTCTGTCCACCCAGGGGCTAAGGACCCACTGAGACATTCTGTTACAAAGCTGTGTCACACCAAACCTGGGACTCCATTGATGTCAGCTTCCTTGTGGCCGTCTTCTCCGGTTTTTTAGCCACTGGGGTCTTTGTCTTCTCTTTTTCTTTTGTCTTTTCCTGCTTCTCGAGCTCCTCTACATAGGCATCATAGATTTCCCACTAGGCAAGTGCAAGATGAGAGGTTATCACAGGACACAACCTTCACCTAACCACTTCTCTTCAGCCTTCAGGGTTTGAGGAGTTGGCCATGTTAACCCATGTCACATGCCTCTACAGCATCTTTTGCTTGGCCTGTTGTAATTATGTATTCACTGTCTGTCTTCCCTGCTAACTATCAGCTCTAGAACAAGAACAACAGGAGCTCTGAGGGCACTGCTGAGCTGTGTCTATCCATCCTGAAGCCCAGGGTCTGGGTCTTCAGCTGGAGATCAACATTGTTCTAGCCTGTAACTCCCACCAGGCAGAATAAATGGGCAAACATCAGGCCAGGTCACATTTTTGTTGGTGATTTATAAGACTCTGAATTAAGAAATTTAAAAAATATCTCCCACCATGGAGATGGAATGAGCATACTGCTCAGGCTAGCTGTCTATAGCACTGAACATACATCAGCACTAGAAGGAGATAAACAAAAGGTAAAGAAATCTCTAGCATTGGACTTGAAGAAAGGGAAACCTAAGGACAGTAACAGGGCAGGAAGCAAGGATGGGGGCTGGGCAAATGCTACGGATCACACTGCGTGCTTCTCAGACTGGGCAGTCACTGCCACCTGGAGGCCAGACAGGCACACCTTACATTTAAAAATTCACCCATAGGCCAGTACTCCACACTGCAAGTACTTCAGCATTTGTTATCATCCAGAGCCCTCCAGCAACTCTGTGAGGCAGCTTATTATCCTCTCTTGACAGAGAAAGAAACTAAGGCATTAAAAAGAAACTGAAGCAAGCAGGGTGTGGTTGCACATGCCTATAGTCCCAGTACTCAGGACACTGAGGCAGGAGGATCAATGCAAGTTCAAGGCCAACCTGGTCTGCTTAGCAAGTTCCAGGACAGCCTGGGCCACACAGTGAGACCTGTCTCAAAACAACAATAACAGCAAACCAAAATCAAAAACAATAATAATAATTTTAAAAACCTGAAGCATGGTTTGCACAGAAGAGTTGGGGCCTGAGCTCAGGCCTCCTAACACCAGATGCTGCCCAAGTCAGCATGGTTATCCAAGAAGACCTGAGCAGAAAGGAGGAGGGTCTGAAGGAATGTTGTAGGCTGTTGAGAGGCAGAGTCAGAGTACTAACACTTCATGGTGCCATGGGCTCTATAGAATCCATGGAAACAACCATTCTCCCTAGTCCAGGAGGAAGCTCCAGAAGCCATGCCTGTTTCCTTCTAGGACAACCTTTCCCTGGAGGCATATGGCTTGTCCAGAGCCACTGTGTGGTTACCTACTGTGTCATGTTGCCCACTGTTCAGAGACTGAATGCTTAGGACAATGAGCAGGGAGATGGATGGATGAGCAGGACAGATTGCCATAAGAGTCTTTAACTAGGCCAGTCTCCTTTGCTGCTAAATATGACAAGGATTCATGGGAGTAGGGGTGATGATGGGTTTCAGGCTCATCCAGGGTCTTACCTGATTGGCTGTGGCTGAAAAGTTTGTCCTAGGTGGAGGCTCCATTTGACATTCTCGATCCTAGAGAAAATTGGCAAGAGGAAACCCACAGAAAGCCTTCAACTCTTCTGACTTACCCAACAGTACATCTTTTGTTTTGTTTTGATTTGGTTTGGCTTTTGTTTTTTTGAGACAGGATCTCGCAATGTAGCTCAGGCTAGCCTGGAACTCGCTATGTAGACTAGGCTGGCCTCTAACTTGTATGGATCCTCCTACCTCAGCCTCCCAAGTGCTGGCATTAGAGGTATACACCACCACGTCCAACTCCAACAGTATATCTTTAGGAAAAGTATTTTGATTGGATCTGAGGAAGGGGTGGAACACAGGGAAGTAAAGAAAAGCCTGGGCAAAGGATCAAATGATGCATTCAAGGTGCACATTTTTTTCCATTCTGGCTTCCTTCAGGAGAAGTTTATACTAGAAAGCAAGACCAGTGAAGCTTGATTGAGCTGGTTTTAACCAAGATAAATTCCAAGTGGAGGATAGACATATCTATAAGAATTCAACCTGTCTCCAGGCTCTAGACCAAGTGCACGGAGGCCAGCCTCCCACAGGCTCTGGGGCTAATGTCCCTTACCCTGAAAAGGCTTCTCCCTAATATTGGAGCCCCTTGCTCCACCAGGAGAAGTCACCCCCTTCTCACTGTGTATCACTCAGATTATCCAGCGTTAGCATAGGGACCACAAAGGGTGATGCAGTATTGCTGAAAACTTACCCTGTACACTTTTCCCTTCATTGCAGATTCATTTCCATAGAACACTGCCTTTGTGTATGTGAATTTTTCACCTAAAACCCTGGGAGGCTCCCTCCCCTTGGTTCTCAGGATCCTCCATACTTACAAGTCAGGAACTTTCTAGCTTTTCCCAGCTGGTCTGCCATAGAGAGCATCAACTTCAGTTGAACTAGTTCCTAGGCCCCCTATGCCTCTGGCACATGTGGTCTCTTCTCTTCTCCCCATGTCTAATTCCTACTCCCTCTTCAAAGCTTGCCTCAAGTTTCAGCTTCTCAGTAGAGTTTGGAGGGTTCTAGTCTCCTTGAGGGTCTGGGGTTGTAGTTCAGTTGGTAGAGTGCTGCTGTGTACTATCTGAGGCCCTGGGTTCAATCCCCAGCACCACAAAAATGGGAGAAGGACCTGACAACCCACTCTGGAAACAATCTCGCAACAATCAGCCATCGAAAACTCTATGAACAGCAAAGAAGCACTGACACAGTGCTGGGCATGGCACAATGTCGAAGAGTGTTTCATCTATTGTGCATAGAGTCACTCTGAGTCGGACCCAACTTGACAGCATCAAACAGCAACAGTTTCTTTGATACTCCTGCTGAACTGTAAGCTGAATGGCTTACAGGGACTTGAACACAAGCCCAGCTCTCCTTAAAGTGATAAACTGTGGTCTACCCTGTCATCCCTGTCAAGATGATGGCTGCTAGGACTGGGGTCAGGCCTGTTTCTTCCCTGTCATGCACCACGCAGAGCTTCAAAGTAAGAGGGCTGCAGTGATGGCTGTACCCGGAGACGGTTGTTGAAGGTCTGTGATGCTCTCTCACTGAAGTTAAACTGGTTAGTGAGCTTTCGCTCCTTGGGCTGTTTAGGAGCCATCAATTCTTCTTCAGTCAGTTTTTCAGCTGTCTGGAAATAAAGACCCAGAGGATCCAGAACTCAGCTGTGGGAGGGAAGTGGTAGGAAATCAGGAGTAAGGGGAAGCCCTGATCTGGGATAGGATGGAGAAGAAAGAGAGGATGCTGCCAGATGTATTGGCACCTGCAGCCTCTCACTTCTTAACTTCAGCCTCCCTCCTTCCACCCTGAGTCACCCCTAAGGCCTCTGTCTACAGCTTGAGCTGGAAGGGGTAAGACAGAGCAACATCATCCACACCTCAGCTGTAGGCACATCTGTTTGACTCCCAGCTTCAGCTTCCTTGGGTTCTTCATCTTCTTCAAGGATTTCTGTGTCTGAAACCACCACCTTGGCAGACTCCTGTGAACCTTGGTAGGATACTGATAATGAGCTCAAAGCCCAGGCTTATTCCCCAAGTACCTGCAGGGAGAGCCTTTTTGGCTCCTGCCTTTCAGACTCTGGGTGTCCATGGGGTTCTTGACCTGAGTGTCAAGGATTAGCTCCCAGGACAGCCTACTATCAGACATTATGTAAGTAGAGGCTCTTCAAAGTTCTGCTACAGGGATCAACTCCTCAGAGTGACCAGAGAAAAGGGATCAAAGGGTTGGGGCTTCAGCCTCAGGCTGGTGCACAGTCCTACCTGCCGCCAACTCATCACGATAGTGCTGCCGCCGCCCTTCATCCGAGTCTTTGGGGACCAGGTTCCCCAACTGGCTGAAGTGAACTGCCAATTGGTTCACAAAGCCAACAGGCTTATATGTCCCTTCCTAAGAAGAGAGGGGGCTGGGTCAGACCAGGGGTCTCTAAAAAGGATGGTGTCAGAATGTAGTCAGCCTTCATTCTCTAAGGCTAGTCTATCTCTGTTAAAGGAAATATAACTCACTAAATCCTCCATTATTCAGCCTGCAGCCATACCACTGTGGAGTCAGATCCCACCAGATCTCGGAAACTAAGCAGGGTTGAGCCTGGTTAGTACTTGGATGGAAGACCGCCTGGGAACACCAGGTGCTGTAGGCTTGGGAAAAGGACCCGGCAACCCACTCCCAAAAAACAATCACCCACTGAAAACCCTATGAATAGCACAGAAGCATTGACAACAGTGTTTTGCCTATTGTATGTAGGGTTGCTATGAGTTGGACACTGACTTGACAGCACCTAACAACAACAACAGCAACAACAAAAACAAGTCATCCATTAATCTGAAGCATTCACTGCATTTCAGCTTAAAGGAGAGGAGGCAAATGAAATCAAGAATTTTTTTGAAACTTCTCATCAAAGATTTATTTTTAATTATCTTCTGCTTCCACTTTGATGCAACTCCAAACTTACCTATCATATGCCAAAGGATTCAGGTTTATCTGCCTCACTGCAGACCCTGGGCAGGTCAGTCATAATCATCAAACACACTTGGCATGATCCTCTCTCCACTATACTTAATGGATGATAAAGCTGGATAGATTTCCAGAGATAATCAAATCTCAAATCTCCAGTAGTCCCACATTTCTATCCAAGAGGACCACAGATATCCAGAGAAGGTTTGGATTTGGCACACAGGAAATGAGAAGAATTAGGCTTAAAGAACAGGAAACCTTGTTCATTCATTCTTCAACAAATAAGTTTTGAGCAGCCACAATGTACCAAGTATTTTCTAGGTGCTTGGGATATAAAGTTGAGTGAAAGGAGAAACAATCCCTGCTTTCATAGAACCTATAGTCTGGCTCCTGCAGATATCTCCTCATTGATCAGCATCCTAGCAAGCAATAAAATTCACTTGGAGACCAGAGATCTCTTCCGTCTTTAAAACAGTTCTGTCCACCCTTTTTCATGTCATATGTAAAATAATTATATTTATAAGGCACAGTGGGACAAATTCACCATAAAGGAAACCAGTCCATGAGCTCCAGCTGTACCAGCCTACTTGAGCCTGGAGGGCTGTAATGTTCACTACCATATAGGTTGGGAAGCTCTGCCTTAAAAAGTCACTGTGAAGCCCTTCCTGTCTCAGTAACTCAGATAGATGGGGAGATGGGACAGTGCAGTGGTTAAGAGCATGGTCTTTGGCGGTAGGCCGAATTGAGTTCAAATCCTTACCTGCCTCTAATTATCTGCATGACCTTGGACTTAACCACTCTATGCCCCAGTTCCTTCATCTATCAAATAGGATGATGATATCTAATTTGCAAGATAGTATAAGCAATGAAAATAATCTATTAACACAGTGCCTGACACATAATAATCATTCAATATTAATGCTCAATAAAATAATAACTATTATTATGATGATTGAGATTCTCATGAAAATAAATTATCCACCAGGCATGGTGGCAAACGCCTGTAATCCCAGCGACTCGGGAGGCAGAGGCAGGAGGATCGGAAATTCAAGACCAGAGGCAGTATGCGTAATTTAGTGAGATCTTGTCTCAAAAAGTAAAAAAGTGGGCTGCGGATGCAGCTCAGTGGTACAGCACTTGCAAAGCGTTCAAGTGCAAGGCCCTGGGTTCAATCCCAAGTACTGCAAAAAAAAAAAAAAAAGAAAAGAAAAGAAAAGAAATTATCTATATAGTTGTCATTTGAGATGTCACCTCCACTCTGTCCCCAGCAGTTGACTGGGAATGTCCTCTTCAGCTTAGGAATGGAATTCAGACTCCATTGCTTCTGTGAATGGAGGGAGGCATGCCTAGATTAGAACCATCTACCTCCCTTCTCGAACACATCATGGGGAAGTAGCAGCTCTGGAGACTGAAAGTTCTTGTATCTCTCAGTACCGAAAGATAGAAACCAGCTCTGTGAGAGGATGCCAGGGAGGCCTGGGAGGTCACTGGAATGCTGGGTGAGGTAAGCTTTCCTGGAAACCCAAGTTATTCCACTGGCAGTTGACTCAAAGGCAAGATGAGTGTATTGAAACCAACAGGGCAGTGCCAGTCCTTGCCTGTAGCATGCCTTCCATGGCTGGCTCACTGAGTCCTGGAGGGATTCCCTTTCCGATGGCAGGGCAGGAGGCCAGAGGGTGCACCACTCTACAGCATAACATCAAGGAGAGTCAGATAGCTTCCCTCTGACCTTTGCAGGCTGCCCAAGGGAGGCCATAAGCAAAATTCATGAACAGCACTTTTGAGAAACACATCATGATTTATCTCCATCTCTTTGCAGAGGGGCTGACTACACAATCTGAATAAGTGATGTGTGGCCAGGTGTGATGGTGCATGCCTGTAATCCCAGCAACTCCAGGAGGTGGAGGCAGGAGGATCACAACTTTGAGGCCAGAGGCAGCCTGTGTAACATAGTGAGACCTCATCTCAAGACAAAGAATGTTTTTTTTTAAAAAAAGGGCTGGGGTTCAGCTCATAGGTAGAGTGCTTGCAAAATATGTACAATGTCCTGGGTTCAGTCCCCTATTACTGCAAAAAGAAGGAGGAGGAGGAGGAGGAGGGGAGGGGCTGGGAAATGTGTTCCAGAAAGTTTTCTTTTTTTTAATTTATTTTTCTTTCTCTCTTTCTTTCTTTTTTCTTCTTTCTTTCTTTCTTTTTTTTTTTGGGACAGGGGCCCAAGTGTTGGGATTATGGGTGTGAATCACCACACCCAGCTACAAAAATGTTCTCACAAAGATTTGTACACAAATACTTATAGCACCATTATTTAAAATAGCCAAAAAGCAGAAACAATCCATATTTCCATCAACTGATGAATGGATAAATAAAATATACTATATTCATATAATGAAATATTATTTGGCAATAGAAAGAAATGAAGTACTGATATAAACTACAACACAGATGAATTGAAACATTATGCTGAATAAAAGAAGCCTGTCATAAAAGACTATATATCACATGATTCCATTATATAAAATGTACAGATTAGGCAACTCTATACCATTGTAAAATAGTGTTTCCCAGAGCTGGAAAGGATGGAGAACTAAGTAGTGACAGCTATGAGGTGTAGTGTTTCTTTTAAAGGAAATAAACATTTCCTAAAATTGAATGTGTCAATAGTTGTACAACCTGTGAGTAAATCAAAAGCCATCAAATTATATACTTAAGTGGGTGAATTGTATGGTATGTAAACTTTGCTGTTGTTGTTAGGTGCTGTCAAGTTGGGTTAGACTCATAGCAACCCTATGTACAACAGAACAAAACACTCCCTGACACTGTGCCATAGCCAGCACTACGTCAGTGCTTCTCTGCTATTCATAGGGTTTTCAATGGCGGATTGTTTTGAGAGTGGATTGCCAGATCCTTTTCCCTAGCCTCCAACACTTGGTATTCCCAGGGGGTCTCCCATCCAAGGACTAACCAGGCCAACTCTGCTTAGATTCTGAGATCAGGCAGAATCGGATGCCAGGGTGTTAACACCTGCAGATGGTATGTAAACTATACCTCATTAAAATTGTTCTTAAAAACAATGAAACCTAACATGGTGGGACAGGCCTGTAATCCCAGCACTTAGGAGGCTGAGATAGGAAGATCATGAGTTCCAGGTCAGCCTGGGCTACATAGTGTGTCTCTGTTTAAAAAAGAAGGGGTGGGGGGAAGGAAAGGGAGGGTGGGTGAGAGAGAGAGAGAGAGAAAGAGAGAGAGAGAGAGATTGATTGATTGTTTTTGTCCCAGGGAAAAGGATATGGGACAGAGGGAGGTTTGACTTTCACTACTTCTTAAATCTTTTGAAATTTGTACTATGTGTTTCTGGTAGATATTCAAAATTGTATACATATTTTTTTCAAAAAAAATTTTTAAAGAACAGTATAATGTTACTGGAGTCAGACAAACTAATTCAAATCTTACTTTGAATCCTTGTGTGATTCTTTCTTTCTTTCTTTTGTCTTTTCTTTCTTTCTTTCTTTCTTTCTTTTTCTCTTCTTTCTTTCCTTTCTTTTTCAAGGGGGTATGTTGAGACAGAGTCTCAATATATAACCCAGGCTGATCTTGAACTCACAATCATCCTGCCTCCGTCCACCAGTGCTGAGATTACAGCATATGCCACCATGCCTGGTTGTATGACTTTTGTAATTTGGTTTTGTTTTTTGTTTCTTGAGTTATTTTTTGTTTAATTGTTTTAGTACTAGGGTCGAACCTAGAGCCTTGCACATGCTAGGCAATGCTCTACCATTGAGCTGCATGCTCAGCCCCTTTTTATATTTTTTAATTAATTAATTAATTTATTTATTTATTTATTTTGCTGTACTTGGGGTTGAACCCAGAGCCTTGCGCTTGCATACTCTGCAAGTGCTGGACCACTGAGCTGCACCTTCAGCCCATTTTTTACTTTTTGAGACAGGGTCTCGCTAAATTACACAGACTGCCTCTAGTCTTGAACTTGTGATCCTCCTGCCTCTGCCTCCTGAACCACTGGGATCACAGGCGTGTGCCACCTCACCCAGCTATATTTTTTATTTTGAGACAGGGTCTTGCTAAATTGCATAGGCTGCCTCTGGCTTTGAACTTGCAATCCTCCTGCCTTGCCTTCCTGAGTCACTGGGATTATAGGCATGTGCCATGGTGCCTGGCTGTAATTTGTTTTATCTAATTTAGGCTTGGTTTCAATAAAATGAAGATAATAGTTCCTATATTGAAGAAACATGAGAATTATGTGATGTCCCATGTAAAATATCTAATATAGGACCTGAAGCTGGCACATAGTAAGCATGGAACAAATAAGTCTCAAAATGAAATGAACAAAGGCATCACTTCCACTTTAGCTCATAAGGTACTTTAAAATTCTCTTCAATGCTTACTCACAGGAGCTGCCCTTTCTATGGCTAAAAACTGTTGTTTTCCATAAAGTCACGCTGAAGATATATATATATATACCAAGCGAGAACCTGCCCATACCATGCGTACTAAAGGAAGGCCGTGATAGAGTCACCTGCCTGCCTGGCCATGATGTCAAGAGACACTGAACCCAGAGCCTGCTGGGGCTTCCTCTTAGGTAGGAAGACACTGGGTGGAGAGAGGCCAGCATCTTCTTGTCCAGAGGGGAGTTTGTACTCTACCTAGGTGTCTAGCTGGAGAAAATCTAGCTTCAATTGACCCAATAGCTTGTGTTGGTGGAAAATGTTTGACATATTGGAAAAGTATTTTTTTAACCAAGTGATTCATCCAAGATTCTTTTTAAAAAGTGGTTCTAAAAGGATAAAGATGTACTTCAGTGGCAGAGCACTTGCCTAGCATGCACAAGGACCTGGGTTCCAACCCCAGCACCAAGAGGGGAAAAAAAGAAGATGCTGAAGGGCACTTAAGGCAGTGAAAATAGCAAGACTGTAAGGGAGATTCCTAAAGAAATTTCAAAAATCTCTCTAAAACCCCATGTAAAACCCCAGGATTCTAGCCAAGTGATCTCCTTTAGAATAGCCAAGAGGCTTTTGCAACGTGACAAGTCACTGCTTCTCCAAGGAGATATAGAAGCCCTGCCCAGGAAGGGATGACTTACCTTGAAGCTGTACCTGACAATGTTCTGGGGTGCATGTGGGTTGTTGGCTGTCAAGATCCGAGTGAACTCCTCCTTTAATTCCTGAGGGAGAGAAATACCAAGAGGGTCATGCATGGAGACCCCATTCCCAACCGTCTGAGGCTTAGGGTTCCCCAGGGTACCAGCAGATATCTCAAACCCAGGCTCTGTGCAGGCTCTAATTCATACAATGGAAGAACACATCTCTGAAGTCGGAGGAGGTGGAAGGAGCAAGGATGGAAGGTTGCCTACTCACCGCATCGGTCAACTCTAGCTGGTCTGGAGGTTTAACTGTGGCTTTGGACTGGGACCAATCATCTGTCCCTTCTCCCACTTCAGTCCCTGAATCTTCATCCTGAATTTAAAAAAATAATAAATGAATAAATAAAAAATAAAAAATAAAAACCCCACATGAGATTCAGGAACACCTGATCTGCTTGGACAAGGAAGTAATGCTGCATAAAGCCCATCATTTTCAAATCCTCCCAGAACCCAAGCTTTGCCTCCCTTACATAGAACACAAAATGTATGACAGACCAATTATGAAAGGAAGTGCTTGGGCCAGAGTTCTCATCGGTTTGAAAATCATAGCCACATCCACTCTAGGGGTCAAGACTTAGCTGAAATATTGTGGTGGACCTTTGGCCACAGTAGTGGAACCAGAAGAACTGGCTCCTTCCTACTCCCTTCTCTAAAGCCTAGAAGCTAAAGTCCAGGACCAGCTGCCAAAGGCAGAGCTTTATGCAAAGTGGCTTAGAAATCCAGAAAGGATGCCAAACTGTTCTTTAAACTATTCCTACCCTAATTTATACTTGATATTCCAATGTACTACTTTAAGATTACCCTTGTAACAGTAATTTCAGGCCAGGCGCTGTGGTACACACCTGTAATCCCAGCGGCTGTGGGGGCTGAGGATAGAGGATGGCAAGTTTGAGGCTAGAGGCAGCCTGTACAATTTAGTAAGACGCTGTCTCAAAATAAAAATATGAAAGGAGACTTGAGGTGCTACTCAGAGGAAGAGCACTTGCCTAGCATGCCAGAGACCTGGATTCAACACGCCAGTACAGCAAAAAAACAAAAATAGAGATAAAAACCAGTACTCTCTTGTACTTGGTTACTTTAAGCCAAAAATCAAGAACTAGAACTGTTACTTTTCCTGATAAGACAGTTAAATACCTTGCCATAGTTACCATTACATATTTTTAAAAATGTTCATCCTTACTAGAAATTAAAAATATGTAGAATAAAGCAATGCATTTTTCACCACAAAACTGGAAAATTATAAAACAAACAAACAAAAACACAAAAACAAAAGCCAAACAAAAAAACCCCTAGCATCTAGTGTTGGTGAGGTGTGGGAAAGTGGCCACCCATAAATGAGCACAACCTTTCTAAAGAGCAATTTGAAAATATTTACAAAGAAGCCTCTATATTCTTTAACTCAGATTTTTATGTGTAGCTATTTATACTAAGGAAATAACCAAAAACATACCTAAAGATTTAGGTATATGAATGTTAGAGGACTGATTGCAATAGTGAAAAAGTGGAAACATCCAACAATGGGGTATGGTTGAACAAATTATGGTATGGCCTTAAAGAACTTACAGTAAAATATTATGTAGTAATTTCAAATGATGCTACAAAAGTATATTTACTAGTAATGAAAGATATTCTAAATATTTTATGTGAAAACAGGTTATAAAATAATATATAGTTTGATTACATTTAAAAATAAATACATGTAATTTTTATATGCACATAAAAATATCTAGGAGGATATAACATCACACATTAACCAAATGGTTATTCCTTTGCCTAGCATGTGCAAAACTTTGGGTTCAATACTCCAGTACTGAAAAAAAAAGGCAACAAAGACTAGGGTGCAGCTCAGTCAAAGTGCACTTGTCTAGCAATGCCCTAGGTTCAACCTCCCAACAATGCAGAAAACCAAAACCAAAACCAAAACCAAAAAAAAAAAAAAAAAATTGAGGAACACTTAGCTGGGCATGGTGGCATATGCTTATAATCCCAGCACCGGGAAGGCTAAGGCAGGAGAATCAATGCAAGTTCAAGGCCAGCCTGATCTACATAGTGAGTTCTAGGCCAGCCTAAGATGCACAGGGAGACTCTATCTCAAACAAAACAAAACAAAACAAAAATCCAACCAAACAAACAAAAAACCCCAAAAGCTGGGTGAAGTGGCACATGCCTGTAATCCTAGCAACTTCGGAGGCAGAGGCAGAAGGATGGGAAGTTTGAGGACTGAGGCAGTCTGCATAACTCAGCAAGACCTTGTTTCCAGATGAAAAATGAAAATGGGGGGTTTGCAGCTTAGTGGTAGAGTGCTTGCAAAGTGTACCTAAGATGCTAGGTTCAAACCCCTAGTACAGAACACAGGGTGATAGGTTTAAGGGTAATTTTAATGTTATTGTAGCTTGTTTCAATTAAAAATATATAGAGAGAGGTAATATTTTCAGCAGAAAAAAGTGCTGTCAGCATCTTGCTGAAAGACCGTGGTGGTATCGGTACTTACTCTCTTCCTGGTTCCTCTGCCCACGCTCATGCTCTGAAGGAAGAATAGAAAGAGAAGGCAAGTCATAAGCAAATTCACATGATATCATAAATAGTATTACAAGGAGGCTCCCACCTAAGGACTTTGCAGACAAAGGACATTGATTGAGCTTTCCCAAATCTCAGAAACCGTTCTAGTGCCATTTTCAGTAGTAACATTTATTTCTTAGCCCAGCCAAAGAGGTCCTGTATCTGAAGGACTCCTACTTCAGCATCAGTGAGATTAACCTATTAAGAGTAACCTGGTAAACTTAGTGCCTACCGTTTCTTAATTGTAACTACTTCAACAAATATTTTAAAAGCATATTCTAAGTGCTCGGCTCTATGCAGGGCAACAAGAGGATTTTGAAGGCAGATTATATTCATAAACACTTGTTTGAGATAAATATAAGCCCCTTATGAGCAGATACTTTATTTGCTTTACACATTTCTGTATCCCCAGCTCCTAAAACAATGCTCAGCACATGGTAGATGCTCAAAATAATTACAGAATAAACAAACAAATGCCATCCAAACCCATTAGTGATCATGACCCTGAGAAAAGAATTTTTCCTTTCTGGGCTCAGTTTCCTTGTCAGTAACATGTATAAGATCAGATATGATGAAATTCCAATTCTATTATGCTAAAATGTTATATTCCCAAGGACATATGGTTTGGGTATGGCTAGAGTGTCCCCTAAAGGTCCATGTGTTGGAGGCCTGGTCTCTAGGGTGGCAATATTGAGGAGTGATGGGACCTTTAAGAGGTGAAGCCTAGTAGGAAGTCATTGGGGTATGTCCTTGAAAAGAATTAAGGTAGTTCTGTGATCCCTTGGTAGTTCTCAGAAGGTGGTTATAAAAGGAGCAAACCTGGCACCTCCTTCTTTCTCTGCTTCTTAAAATGTGATCCTTCTTCCCACAAAAGCTCTGCCATTAGCCAGGCACAGTGGCTCATGCCTGTAATCCCAGTGGCTTGGGAGGCGGAGGCAGGAGGATCACAAGTTCGAGACCAGAGTCAGTCTGTGTAATTTAGTGAAACCCTGTCTCAAAAAGTAAACAAAAAATGGGCTGGAGGGTGCAGCTCAGTGGTCCAGCACTTGCAAAGTATGCAAGTGCAAGACCTTGGGCTCAACCCCCAGCACCAAGGGAAAAAAAAAAAAAAAGAAGCTCTGCCATAAGCTATGAGGTCCTCACCAGAGCCCAGCTGATGGAGGAGCCATGCCCTTGAACCTCTAAAACTGTTAGCTAAAATAAACCTCTTTTCTTCAAAAGTAGCCTATCTCAGGTGTTTTGCTATAGTGACAAAAAGCTTACTAACACCAGCAGCATGCTCATTTCAACCTGATAAACATTTGTGGAACATCTATTTATGTCAGGCATTAACTTAAGCAGTGAGACAAATTAAAAAATGATGAAGTCCCTACCCAGTCTGCTCAAAGTCCATGGAGGACAGGTGAGTCTGATCAGTGCTCACCATTCACTCAGCACATGTTCCTTTGACAGCTGGCTTTCTGCCAGGGTACTATAGTGCATGGGGGGTACCTACCCAGCCTGGGATGCTTAGGAAAGGTTCTAGAGCTAGTCATTTCTTCACTTGGTGTAAAAGGGCAAGATGTATTGTCCTAGGTGGAGAAGATGTTTTACAGAAGGAGAAAACAGCATGCACAAATATGAGAAAGGAACAATGACAGAGATGGTAAAATGTTCCACCAAACAAAAATCCCAGTGTAGATAGAGAACAAATAGATGTTTCAGATAGTCAAGCGTGTGGGGGATGGCTGGGAGGGCAGAGATATGAAGGAGGAGTCCTTCTAAGAGGTAAATCTAGAGCACTGAAGGAGGGGTCAAGGCAGCAGAGGAAATATAAGCCAAAGGGAACACTCCAAGGGCAGCATGGCATGTTGGAAAGAGACCTCTGCTCCCATCACTGTCACTGACCACCTGTGTGATCTTGAGAAAGTCTCTGGGCTTCAGTTTCCCAAATGCCTAGTGAGGCAGTTAAACCACATGGGCTCTTATAGCTCTTACAATGAGAGTGTCTTTGTGAAGGGCTTGGATGGTGGAAAGGGATTCCAGTGGAATAGAAAAGCATGTCTCAGCTTGGGCTGGAATTGTTGCTGGAAGGGTGGGCAGCAGGATTCAGGTTTCCTCTAGGTTGTCAAGGTTTCTAAAAGTGATGGGAACCCTTCTCTGAGGCTAAGCCACGAGAGCCAGAAAATTCTTTCCTTTGAAGAGCCTCTGATCCCTAAGGTAACAGGATGGAAACACCACAATGTCCAACAGCATTCTGGCCCACAACAGAGCACTGGAGGGCCAATCCCATTCCAAACCACCAGCCTTAAATAGAAAACTATATCCAGTTACCACTGCCCCCTGTAAATATGTCTGTAAAACATTTATCTGGCAATAAAAGAACTGACAAGCCAAATTGAGTGTAATTGTTTTTGGCAGTTGGAAATATTTCAATTAACACACTATAAAAGCCACACTATAATAAATGCAAAACAGGCCAATGAAATCAGCTACAGCCCTAACTTCCCAACTGTGGCAAAGGATATTGAATGTCAAGCTGCCACTTTGGGCCCTTGGTCTTCCAGAAGGAGAAGCCTGAGACAGACAAGCCTGAATTCCTGAAAATCTTTTGATGGTTCCTTCCAGAAGCCATCAAACCACAGAGGAAGAAAGCCCAAATTCCCACCCCAAGCCCTCAGAACTCCATTATCTGGGCCCAGGTCTCCATTCCAGTCAGCTCTCCCATCCCTCATGTGCTAGGACTTTGACGTAAAACACAGCAAGGCTACTCACAGTCCCCGAGCCTGGCCTGGGCCTTCCCACCTCTCCACCTTTGCTTTGGCTATTCTTCCTACTAGGACTGCCATCATTCCCTTTCCTCTTCCTGTTTCTGCTACCTCTGCCCAACAAAACCCTACCTAGCTTCTGCTAGTCATTTAGCTAACGTCTCCTGACATATTACCACCTTTCTCCCACCTCCCTCTACTCTTCCTTTCCTCACTTGAGCAGGCTCCCCTCCACCTTTCATCACCATTCCAGTTCCAATTGTGAGATTAAGGACCACACGTATCTTCAAGTAGATATTCTGTTGTCTCTGGGTTTTAGTCTACAAAAGGGGACAGGACTATGAAAGTAAGTGTAATACTGCAGTGTATTTGGGTGGTGGCTTGGAAATCCCAGTAAGGGAAGCCCAACATTCTTATGCTGCTGCCCAAAGAAGGCCTTCTTCTCTTGGGCAGCCCATTCTATTTGGCCTAGAGGCAGGAAGAAGAAATTCATCTAGCCAACCAGGGCAAACAACTTAATCCTGGTCATCAGTGGAATAGCAGATGTCACAGTCTGAACTCTGTCACATTGAAGCATTTTTCTCTTCTCGTTGTTATAGATTTCAGTCCAAACACCCCGATGGCAGAAACTATGTCTTGCTCATCTTTGGACCAGTTAGCACAGAGCCCAGTACTGGTATGGGAATTCACCTACCCTTATAAAGGTCACAGTAACAACTTAGCTGACTAGTGGCCACTTCTCAGTTCTCTCACAGAACCTGACATTGTTGAGGGCTCCCTCCTTCCTTGAAATCTCTCTCCCACTTTTATTTCCATGTTACTAATCTCTCCCAATGGCTCCTTCTCAGTAGCCCTGGCCTCTCCCTCTAGGCATATTTGCTTGACCCTCTGGTTCTCTTATTCTACATACCTACCTTGGGTGTTTCTATTTCCATCCATAGATTTATCTTCTACCTCATGATAAAATTCAAATCTATTTTTGTCATTTAGATACCCCAGTGCCTCATGTTCACATTGATCACAGGGTACTCAATGTTAAAATCCAACTTCACTATGTTTTTTTTTTTTCATTAAAAACTACCATTTTCTTTATTATCTCCTATCTCATTTAAGTATATCATCATCCATTTAGTTGCCCAAGTTGGAAACTGGGAGCCACCAAAGATACCTGCGTTATCCTTACCTTCTGATTAGCATCATATTCCAAAGTCTAACAATCTTATTTCTTCAGTATCTTTCATAACTATCTACTCCATTTGCATCCTCCTTAATTCAGGTTTGTACTCTTTTGCCTAACCACACTCAATAGCCCTGTCTCTAGTATCTCTCCACTTTAGTAATTATATATTTATCGTAATTTTCAGCTATCCAGCACTTACTTTGGGCTAGCCATTTACTAAGTTATTTAATCTTTATAACCATCTGGTGGATTCAGAGTTATGATTATTCTTATCTTATAGATGAGGAAACTGAGGCACGGAGATGAAGCAACTGATCCCAAACTGAAAGGACTTAAAACCAAAATCTTAGTCACTATGCATAAATGATATTCCTAAAATATAAATCTAGTCATGTTTCTATCTTGACATAAAGCCTCCAAGAACCCTCTATCCTGGTATGCACCTCATTCCTTCTCTTTCCCTCCCACTGCCATACTCAGTCTCTTACAATTCTCCCTAAGTTTATGTAGAAAGAATTATGTAAGCAGGGAGACTGAGTGTGTATCCAGTGGTTAGATATGCCCCTGAGCCTTGGACTAGGAGAATGGATGACCGCTTTCCTGAGTCATCTGATTTCACTGCTCTATGCCAAGCTTCTTGCTCCCTTCCCTCACTGCTACCAACCATGATATCTGGCTACAATTAACACCCTTCTGTCAAGCTAACCTCTGCTTAAGTCCACCTCTCCTAATAAGATGTTGCCTCTCTAGTGTTCTATCCACTCATTCTTTACACACAGTTCTTGATCACCCCTTTGGCTTAGCACACCTTTGGAAGATCTGTAGGTTAACATCTCTCCTAGCTTGGCCCATCTCTCAGGCGTGTCCTTTCCCATGAGCAGCCCTCAGTACAACCCCACTCAGTCTGTCCTAGGATCTTGAGGAGCTGAAAGGATGGAGAGTAGCTCACAAACAAGTCTGGAAAGCTGTAGAGAGGAGCTGAGAGAGAGTGAGCAAGATAGATGACAAGAGACATTTATAGCAGTGACACACCAAGAGCAGATGTTTGAAGTCTAGTCATCTACCACAATCTGCAGAGGGGACAGGAAAAGGGAGAGGACAGGCAGAGACCAGTTGGCCACTATCATTGTCCCCTAGCTGAAATCTAGTGAGCACTGACTAGCTGCCAGGCACTCTGCTTGGGATTATATAGACATTATACCCAATCCTCAGAGCCTCCCTTCAACATAGGCAAAATGGTTTCCATTTTAAAACACAAAGTTACTAAGAATGTTCACATCAAATGATGCAGCCAGTGGAAGGGTACTATGAAAACAGTGAAAATAAAATTTCTAGTCAATGTAAGAGATTACTATTATTACCACTGTATTAGTCAGTTGGTGTGTCACAATGGCACAAAAACCGACAGAAACAAACTTATGGGAAGAATGATTTATTGGAGGCTCACAGAGAATTTCAGTCCATAGAGGCACGAAGGTAAGTGGCATGGCAGGTGGTGGCCTCTGGCAGAGAACCACATATCATCATAGATCAGAAGCGAAGAGCACTACTAGAACAAGGGGTCTTAGTAAACTCCAAAAGCCCACCCCTAGTTACCCACTTCTGA
The DNA here is from genome assembly GCA_007922755.1 of Pedetes capensis. Classification (NCBI taxonomy): domain Eukaryota; kingdom Metazoa; phylum Chordata; class Mammalia; order Rodentia; family Pedetidae; genus Pedetes; species Pedetes capensis. Next base: position 126,218 of record VMDO01002087.1, read on the forward strand.
AACACTAGGACCCATCTCCCAAAGTTCCATAACCTCCCAGGGCAGTCCCACCAGTTGGAGACCAAACATTAAAACACACGACCTTTGGGTGACATTTTAGATTCAAACTATGTCACTCTACCTCTGGCCCCAAAAGGCTTATGACCATCTCATAATGCAGAATGAATTCAGTCCAACTTCAAGAGCCCCCAAAATCTTAATGATCAACCATGTTCAAAAGTCGAAGTCTAAAGTCTCCACTGAGACTGAAGGCAAGCTTAGATATGAACCCCTAAAAAAACAAAAAACAAGCTACATACTTCCGACATACAATGTCACAGAATAAGCATTCCCATTCTAAAAGGAGGGAATGGGGGTACAGAAAGGAAAGATTAGTCAGAAGCAAGACCTGAAACCATCTGGACAAACAAACCCTATCAATCTATGTCTGGCATCTAGCACACATGACATCATTTGGTGTCTGGCATCTGGCATTATCTGGGCTCAAACAAGCTTGGGTGGCTAAATCTTAATGGCCCTGCCATTTGCAGCATGCATGACCCTTTTGGATTGGCTCCATCTGTTTCTAGTAGCTTCCCTCAGCAGATGTTTCACAGTGCTGGCATCTCTGACTCCTAGGGTCTCATCGGCAGCTTGGGCTCCACCCTCAAAGCTTCATGCACCAGACCTTCAGGGGCTCTCTACCGGGCATTAAACCTTTGTACACGCTGGCCTCACAGGCTATTTTCTGGAACTTTGGTGCCAACCTCCACAACCCAATAACTCTAGCATTGTTCATGCCTCTAAAACCAGCATCACATGGACGACACCAAGGTTTGCTGCTAGCTAGAGCAGTACCTGAGCTATTTTGAGGTATTTTGAATGGTTGCGTAGTCTCTGTGTGCCTAGGTGGAGAAACTACTTCCCTGGGCGGCCCCTTTGCAGCAGGGCTTCCCAGAGACACTTGTTTTTCAGCTACTTTCTTTTTAAAGGAAGGCCTTTTACATAAGTTTTCAGTTTCATACCTTTGAATCCTAGAATAGGAGGGGCCTAGCCAACTTCTTGTTTGCTCTAAGGGTATTTCTTCTATTTTTCCCTTTAACAGCACTTATCTCTTCAACAATTACTACTTACATGCCCAAACTGGTTCTGCCCGAATCAACCTTAGAGAAGTTGTGGCTTTTTCCCTTTAAAAGGCGCATTTTCCAAATCTTCTCATTCTGCCATTTTTCATCATTAATCTGCCTAAAAGTGAGCATGGTAGTACATGCCTATAATCCCAGTAATTCAGGAGATGGGGGCAGGAGGATCCAAAGCTTGAGACCAGAGGCAGTCTGTATAACTTAGTGCAACTCTGTCTCAAAATAAAAAGTAAAAAATGGCTGTGAGTGTGCCTCAGTGATAGAGCACTTGCAAAAGCATGCACAGGGCCTGGATTCAAATTCCCAGTACTGCCAAAAAAAAAAAAAAATCTGTCTAAAAGCATCCAATAATAACTATGGCTTACCTCCAATATTTTGCCACTTTCATGTTATTTCTTCTACCAAGTTAATTAGACCATTACTTTTTAATTCAGCCTCACTCAGTCTTTAGGACAAGGGTAGAGCATAGACAAGCTTTTTACAGAATGTAACATGAAGGGCCTCTAGTTCAATTCCCAATAGAATCCTCATTTTCCTCTGAAACCCTATATGCCTCAGCCACATTTCTATTGGAAGACCTTCTAGTCTTCTGAACTTTCACTAGAGCCACCACTCAAGATCTACTTACAGAACTTCAGGCTTCTCTAGCTCACATCTCCAAATTCTTCCAAACTCCTCCCATAAACAGCTTAAGAACCACATGGTCAGGTTTCTGCAGAGCAATAAACTCACTCTCCAGTAACCAATTTTCTGTGTTAGTCTGCTGGTGCATTGCTATGACAGAGAACCTGACAGAAACAAACTTACAGGAGGAATGATTTATTGGGGGCCCACAGTTAAAGGATTTTAGTCCATAAAGGTGGGAAAGAGTAGCAACAGGACAAGTAGTGGCAGTTCTCTCAGAGAACCTCATGTCATGGTGGGTCAGAAGCAGAGAGCACTACCACAATTGGGGGTCTGGGTAAACTCCAAAGGCCTGCCCTCAAAGACTTCCTTCCACAAAGCTAGGACCCATCTCCCAAGGTTCCATAACCTCCCAGTACAGCACCACCAGCTGGAAACCAAGTGCTCAAACACGTGACCTTTGGGGAACGTTTTAGATTAAAACCATGACAACTACCTACTGGGCATTTACCAGCACGTAGAATTGCTTTGGTTCATGACTCATTGTATAGTATAAGCAATGTATTTGTCCCTGATCATAATTTAGGGTAAATAAGGAGATTAAAAATTTATTAAGCTATTCCCAATCATGAAAATACATTTTTAAAATCAGTATGTGCTCAGATGGAACCATGGAGCCTAAGTGTGGGCTTTGCAGTCAAACTTCAGAGGGTGAACACTGTGCTACCTGCTAATTATATGACCTTAGTTGAGATGCTGGTCTCTGAACTTCAGTATCCTTATCTTTAAAATAGGGATCATAAGGACCCCATCTCAATCACAGGTTGATCCACATAAAGTGCGTAAGTGTGGTGCCTGGCCAGAGTTCATGCCTAATAAACGATGGCTGGCAGATTACATTTCCATTCACAGATTCTGCTCTGCCCTAAGCCAAGCAGGATCTACGTGGCCCTTTGTCTAGTAGGAAGTACCCACCCTAGGGATGACTAGAGTCTTCAGTAGCTCACATCTCCACTGAAGAATTCATTGCTGAAATATGATTGTTCCTGGAAAGAGGGGCCCTTCCAAGCACACAAACCCACAGAAGCTGTTTCCTTCTTCCTGAGGCCCAGGAGACTGCCTTTACCATTTCAGTTGTGTTGGTCCTTATTTTAAAACTCACTAACATGTTTCCATTAAGCTAAATTGAAACTAAATACCTCACCAGCTTGCAGTTTCCGTTTCTAAAAGAGTAGAAGCTCTTAGTCCCAAAGGAACAGCAGTTCACCAACAAATCTTCCTCCAGCTACTGTGAACGCATTTCAAATCCCTGAGCCTAGTGCAATGTCTAAAGCACACAGAAGGCATCCAATAAATCTTTGTAGTTGAAAGAAAGCAAAATTTTCAAACAATGGTATGCAGGGTAACAGAAACCAGTATATACTGTTCTGAAAGTACAAATTGATGCAAACTTTTTGTAGGGTAATTTGGCAATAAGTACCAAAATGTAAAAGGCATATACACCTCAATTCAGCAACTCTACTTTCTCAAATTTTTCTGATAAAAAAATTTATATATACATTTTATGCATCCTGCTTGCTGCAAAATGGAGTTCTTTGAAAACAAAACTTATCTGAGGCATCATTTGTAATGTTTTTAGATCAAAAAAACTAAATATTCATCAATAGGCACCTAAGTAAACAAAATAAAATATAGAAATCCAATGAGATATTATGCATGTTTTTAAAGAGAATGACTATTATACAACATGAAGACTATAGTTATGATATTTTTGAAAATTGCTAAAAAATAGATTTTAAGTGTTCTTACCACACACACAAAAGGTAAATATGTGAGATAATGCACACTAAATAGCTCAATTTAGCCTGCAGCTGTACCACTGAGGCATCTGATCGTAAGCTAAGCAGGTTCGCACCTGGTTAGTATTTGGATGGGAGACCACCTGGGAACACCAGGTGCTATAGGCTTGGAAGAAGGATCCGGTAACCCACTATCAGAAAACAATCAACCATTGAAAACCCTATGAATAGCAGAAAAGCACTGACAATAGTGTTTCACCTGTGGTACATAGGGTTGATATGAGTCAACTCCACAGCACCTAACAACAACAATTAGTTCAACTTGTTGTTGTTAGGTGCCATCGAGTCGGTATCCGACTCATAGTGACCCTCATGGGGTTTTCAATGGCTGACTGTTTTGGGATTGTCTTGGGAGTGGATTGCCAGGCCCTTCTCCCACTTTTGCGGTGCTGGGAATTGAACTCAGGACCTCAGAGACTGCAGCACAGTGCTCTACCCACTGAGCTAAATCCCAGCCCCTAGTTCAACTTAGCTATTCTAAAATGTTTACATATTTCAAATGTCATATATGATAACTATATGTAATTTATGTTTGCCAATTAAAAATAAATTTAAAACTATATAATTGAAAAATAAAAGAATGAAGTGAAACTTTGGATACTGTTATGGAAAGTTCTTCAAATAAAAAGGCAAGTTATAGGGGCTGTGTAGCTTAGCGGTAGGACACTTGCCTAGCATATATGAGGCCCTGGTTTTGATCCTCAGCACTGAAAAAAAAAGTTACAGGAATAGAGAATCATCTTCTTACTTTATGTGTGTATGTATATTTGTGAGAGCTCTCAACCACAAATCCACATGAAATTCTAATCTGCATCTGATTTAGTAGCCCTCTAGAACTGTGAAAAGGGTGAAGATTAAAGACTATACAGTACTTTCCATTTATATAGCACCTTCAGTTTACTAAGTATTTCAAGTACATAATTCCATTTGACCCTTACAATAATCTTTTGTGGATGACAGTTGAATTTTGTCAATTTTTTTTTCTGAAACTACTGAGATTATCATCATATGATTTTCTCCTTTGTTAAAGAAATAAATGGAGATTATATATACATATATACATATATATGTGTATACACACACACACACACACACACATACACACAGTTGTTAGTGCCATTATTTTTGTTTTGTTTTGGTTTGGTTTTCGTTTTGTTTTGTTTTGTTTTGTTTTGTTTGAGAGAGGATCTTGCTGCATGGACCAGGCTGGCCTGGAACTTGCTACATAGACTAGGCTAGTCTTGGACTTGTGTTGACACTCTGGCCTCAGCCACCTAAATGCTGGGATTATAGGCATGAGACATGACACACAGCTAAAATAATTTGATTTTTAAATGTTGAGATAACTCTGTGTTCTGGGGATAAACCCCACTTAGTCTGGTATGTTACTCTTTTTATATATTACTGGAATGGATTTAATAATGTTTTGTTAAAGATTTTATGTTTTTTTATATATATTACTGTTGTGGTTGTTAGGTGCTGTTGCATTGGGTCTGACTCATAGCGACCTTATGTACAACAGAACAAAACATTCTCCAACACTGTGCCATGCCCAGCACTATTGTCAGTGCTTCTCTGCTATTCATAGGGTTTTTAATGGCAGATCGTTTCTGGAGTGGATTGCCAGGTCTTTCTCCCTATCCTGCAGCACCTGGTACTCCTAGGCAGTCTCCCATCCAAGGACTAACCTGGTCTACCCTGCTTAGCTTCTGAGATCAGGCAGGGTTGGATGCTAGGGTGCTATGGCTTGTGTGTGTGTGTGTGTGTGTGTGTGTGTGTGTGTGTGTGTGTGTGTGTGTGTGTGTGTCCAGAATGGATTGAATAATATTTTTGTTAAAGATTTTTTTTGCATTTGATGAACCCAGGGCCTTGCACATACTTTGCAAATGTTTTACACCTGTGCTGCTCCTCCTGCCCGTTTTTAAATTTATTATCTTGAGACACGGTCTCGCTAAGTTACACAGGCTGCCTCTGACTTCAAAATTGCTATCCCCCTGCCTTCGCTTCCTGAGTCACAGAAATTACAAGCATGTCCCACCCTCCCTGCTTGCATTTGATTTTGATATCACACTTATGCTGGCATCACCAGCCTCTATTTTCTCTCTCTCTCTCTTTCTTTCTTCTTTTTTCTTGTGGTACTGGGGGTTGAACCCAGGGCTTTGCACGTGCATGCTTTGTTAAGTGCTGGACCACTAAACTGCACCCCAGCCCATTTTTTAACTTTTTTGAGATAGGGTCTTGCCAAATTACACAGACTGCCTCTGGTCTCGAACTTGTGATCCTACTGCCTCCGCCTCCCGAGCCACTGGGATTACAGATGTGAGCCACTGCACCTGGTTTAGCCTCTATTTTCTTAGAAACTTTGTATAAGTTTTTTTGTTGTTGTTATTGTTGCTGTTTCGTTTTCCTCTGTTTGAGACAGGGTCTTGTCATATTGCCCATGCTGGCATCAAACTCAAGATCCTCCTTCCTCAACTTTTTGAGTAGGTGGGATAACAGGTGCATGCCCCATGCCCAGCAAATTTGGTATTATATATTCCTTACATATTGCCTATTTGATATAATTTATCAGTGAAACAATTTACACCTAGAGTCAGTCTTTCTTCTTTTTCTTTTTAACCTTCCTTCCTTCCTTCCTTCCCTCATTTCTTTCCTTCTTTTCTTCCTTTCCTTTCCTTTCTTTCCTTTCCTTTCCTTTCTTCTTTCTTTCTTTACTAGGGGGTTGAGCCCAGGACCTCACACTTGTGGTAAGTGTTCCACCACTGGGCTGTGCACCCAGCCCCTTTTTTATATTTTATTTTCAGACAGGTCTTGATAAATTGTACACATTGTCTCTGGCCTCAAACTTGTGATCCTCTTGCCTCAGCCTCCCAAGTCACTGGGATTATAGGTGTATGCCATGGAGCCTAGTTTGTAACTGGAGTTTCTCTGTGGCAAGGTTTAAATAATGAATTCAATTTCCTTAATAGATGTGGAGTATTTTTCATTTCTTTTTGGGTCAATTGAAGTAAACTGTGTTTTTCAAGAAATTTGGCATGCATCTGTAATCCCAGTTACTTGAGAAGCTGAGGTAGGAGGATCGTGAGTTTGGGACCAGAGGCAGCCTATGTAATTTAGCAAGACTCATCTCAAAATAAAAATAAAAAAGGGGCTGAGGGTGCAGCTCAGTGGTAGAGCACTTGCCTAGTATGTGTGAAGCCAGGGGTTCAGCCTCCCAGTACTGTTTAAAAAAAAAAAAAAGATGAATAGAAGGAAGGAAATAAATTTGTCTATCCTCTCTATGTTGATGAATTTATTGGTATAAGGTTGCTGATGATATTCTACTATTGTCCTTTTTAACATCTGTAGTATCTGTAGTGATATCTCATTTTTCATTCCTAATAATGGCTATTGTGCTTTGTTTATCTTGATAAGCCTTGCTAGGTCTTATCAATTTTATTAATCTTTTCAAGCAACCAACTTTTGGCTTTGTTAATTTTCTCTATTTTTTCATAGTTTCTCTGAAACAATAAGTGAATGAGTCAATGAAACAAAGAGAATCAATGAAATAACTCCTCCTTCTACTACTTTAGATTTAATTTGCTAATGTTTTCTATGCTCTTAAGGTGGAAATTTAGAACAATGATCTTAAACTTTTATTCTTTCCTAATACAGCATTTAAAGCTATATATTTCCACTAAGCACCACTTAGCAGCATCCTACAATTTTTATATGTTTTCATTACCTTCAATTAAAATATTTTTTAATTTCTCTTATGATGTTTTTGATCCATGAATCATTTAGAGGTATGTCCTTTATTTTCTAAACTTTGGGAGATTTTTTAACATGTCATTTAATTCTACTTTGCTTAAACTGTTCCTAATATACTGAAATTCTTTTTTGTCATGAATGGATGTTGAATTTAAATTAAATTTAAATATGTAAACTGTGCACCATGGCACTTACCTGTGATCCTAGCCACTAAAGAGACTGAGGTAGGAGGGATCATGAGTTCAAGGCCAGAGGTAGCCTGCATAATTTAGCAAGAACTGTCTTAAGATAAAAATAAATAAATTAAAATTTTTAAAAAAACTTTAAAAAAAGAGTGGATAGAGTACAGCTGAGTGTTGGAGCATTTGTCTAGCATGCATGAGGCCCTAGGTTCAATCCCCCAGTACTGAAGAAAAAAAAGTACATGTAATAATTTAATCTTTTGAGATTTTTTTTTATGTCTCAGTATATGGTTGATTTTTATAAACATTCTACAGTTCTTGGGTGTAATTTTCATTCTACAATTCCTGATTGTAATGTTCTACAAGTGTTAATTCAGTCAAACTCATTCATAGTATTATTCAGATATTCTGTATCTCTCAATTACTGAAAGAGTAGGGCTAAAACCTCTAACTATCATCATAGATTTGCAGAGAGTGGAAGATTGAGATAGGGTCTTGCTATGTAGCCCTGGCTGGACTGCAACTTGCTATGAGGCACAAGCTGGCCTTGAACTCAGCAATCCTCCTACCTCAGCCTCTCAAGTGCTAGGATCACGCACATGTACCACTATGCCTGGCTTTCATTGCGGATATTTCTATATATCTCCTTTGAGTTCTTTTTTTGTTTGTTTGTTTGTTTGTTTTGTTCTGTTTGTGGTACTGGGGGGTTGAACCCAAGGCCTCATACATCACAAACTCTCTACCACTAATCTGAAACCCTAACCCATTTTTTATCTTGAAACACAGTCCCACCGAGTTATGCAGGCTGTCTCTGGCCTGAACTTGCAATCCTACTGCCTCTACCCCCTGAGTCACTGGGATTACAGGTATGCTCCATGGCACCCTGCTTAGGTGTCAATTTTTAATTCATATATCTTGAAGTTCTACTAATGGGTAACTACACTTGGTGATTTTTATCTCTCCCTCTTGAATTGACCTTTTGTCATTATAAAATGTTCCTCTTTATCTCTGGGAATACTTCTTGTCTTGATGCCTGCTTTGCCTGATAATGATAGCCACTTATGCTTGCCACTTACACAGTGTATTTTTTCCATTCCTTTATATTCAATCTTTCTATGTCTTTACATTTAAACTGTATCTCCTGCAGGCAACATAGGATTGGGTTTTGTGAGTTTTTTTTCCTAGGCTAATAAACTCTGTCTCTTGAGTGAAGATATTGGTATGGTTGCCTTTACCAGGTTGCTCTTTGTTTTCTATTTTTCCCAACTGACCTTGTTCATCTTCTGCATTCTTAATGTTAACCGAAGTGTTTTGGTATTCTATTTTATTTTTTCTATTGGCTTTTTAGCTGTGCCTTTTTGTATTGTGTGTGGTGGTTGCTCTAAGGTTTACAACACGCACCTAAACTTATGATCATAAGAATAAATATCATACTACCTCATATTTCATAATATAATAACTTTACATCATAATTCCATTTACCACCACTACCCTATCCTTTGCCCTATTGTTGCCACGTTTTTTATTTTGTACATACAAGTCCCATCTAGAATGATGTGGGGTTTTTTTGCAAAAATTAATAGAAGAAATAAAGCCAGTCTTTTGCCTTTACCCATATACTTAGCATTACCAATATTTCTTGGTCCTGATGTGGGATGATAACAAATTCTCTCAGCTTTAGTTTACCTGAAAATGTATTATCTCACCCTCTGTTTTGAGGAATATTTTTATTGAATATAGAATTTTGGGGTTGACAGTAATTTCCTTCAGTGGTTTAAATATGTAATTGCATTATTTTCTGGATTCCATTGTTTAAGAGAAGTCAGCCATAACTAATATATCATTGTTCCCTGTATGTGATGTATCATTGTCTCTAGCTAGTTCGAAAGATTTTATTTTTATCTTTGGTTTTCAATAGTTTGGCTATGATGAACCTAGACATGGCTTTATTCGTAGTTAGCCTGTTTGAAGCTCACTGAACTTTTGATAATCCTATAGGTTTTCCACCAAGTTTGGGAAAATTTTGACCACAATTTCTTTTTTTAATTATTATTATTTTTTTCTGAGATGCCCTGGTATGGTGATGCCTTTCGCCTGCCTGTATCCTCTCAATCCCGACCATTGCCACCAAGCAAGTCCTTTTCTGTGTATCCCAATCTCAGCTCAGGTATTGCCAGTCCCCTACTCAAAGACCTGCTGTGGTTCGCTGGTGCCCCTAATAAGACCACGATTTCTTCAAGCATTTTTTTTCCTCCTCCTCTCTTTTTCCTTCTAGTATTCCAACAACATGCATGTTCCTAATATATACATGATATATTACCAGTAGGTTACTAAAGTTCTTTTTTAAAAATCTTGTTTCTCTCTGTTCTTCAAATTGGATAATTTCCATGGGTATATCTTCACATACAGATATTAGGCTCATCCACTGAATTTTTCATTTCTGATACTGTATTTTCCTATTATTTCTGTATTTCTGCTTAGATTTCCATCTGTCCATCCAATAAGACAATATTTTCTGTAATTTCATAGGTATATTTATAACAGCTATATTAAAGTCTTTGTCTATTCTTTCCAACAGCTGGTTTATCTCACTATCATGCTCTCCTTTGTATCTATCTCTCAGAACCATGACCAAGAAATTGTCCCTAGGCAGAGAGTAAAGATAAGTGTGTGATTCATGTTGTGTGTTTCCCTCCCCTCAGGAATCATTGGTCTATGTTGTCAATTGTCCAATGCCTAAAATCAATTGCTTTACATTTTGTTCACATCTATAGTTGAATGCAGTGTGAAAGCATGTCCAGTATTAACTGCTTCATCATGGTCAGAATATAAGCTCCCTAAATCAACACCTTTATGAGTTATATGGAAAGTGTATCATATTTTACAGTTCCTTGCAGAAACATACTATTTTTAAAACCCTACAATAAAGGCCTTTGTAAAGGAGAAAACCCTTTGTAATGTAAATATGAGCCCTGAATGAAGGCATTGGACTAGAAGAAATCTGAGGCCCCCTTCCTGCACAACTCATGAGAAAGAGATTTACCAGAACAACACAGAAGTTACTTTAATGCAAAGCAAATTATATTTTGCAGTGGAGGAGTCAATGAAAGAGAGTACCTCCTTTTAAGAGAAACTGCTCAGGGATTTGGCTGCTTAGATAACCTTAGAATTTTTTGTCTCTTGTTGACATAGCCCAGCATGAACAGATGAGCTAGGGTACCTCAGATTCCCTCTTCAAGAGTTTGAACCAAGACACAGAGAGAACTGGTAGTTGGGTGGAGATCTAGATGAAAATGCTTTCGAGACAGAAAGAGGCCAGAGCAGGCATGATGAGCTCACTGAAACTCACTGAAGTTATGAGGGAGCAGAGAGAGGACAGACCTGCCTAGCAGGCTGGTTGGGAAATGAGAATAGGAAATGGAACACAGTTACAAAGAGAAGGAGAAAGGCCATAAAAAATATAGAGATAGTTATTGGTCTCTACACCTGCTTCAGAACGAATAGCTTTCCAACTCCTGTTCTAGACTATTTATACATTTATAATACACATCTACAACACCCCACATAAACACTTTCCCCATTCTCCCACTTTCCTTTTTTGAAGTAATTTGAGTGAGCCTCTGTTCTTTGCAACTTATAGAGCCTATCTAAAATATAGATAGTCCCTGCTTACAATGTTTTACCTTATGATTTTTCAACTTTATAATGGGTGAAAGTGACATGCATTCAGTAGAAGGCATACTTTGAACTTTTATATTTTCCTCTTGAAATGTTGGGCAGCGGCAGCAAGCCACAGCTCCCAGTCAGCCATGCAATCCTGAGGGTAAACAACTAATACTCTATAGCACACTATATTGCTAAACTATGATGTTTGGTAGATTAGGTGTATTAAATGCATTTTCAACTTGCAATGGTTTTATCTGTATGTAACTTTGTTGGAAGTCAGGGAATATCTGTACACATGGCTTAGAATTTGCTAGGCCCATAAATAACAGGAAAAGTAGAGAAGACTTGGGCATTCTGGGGGAGAAAGAACAAATTGTCATTAACAAAGATAAAGAAGCATAGAAATAGGTGTCTAAACTGGACATCCTGACACATGCCTGTAATCTCAGATACTCAGAAGGCTGAGGCAGGAGGATTGTGAAGCCAGAGGCAACCTGGGTAATTTAACAAGACCCGGTCTCAAAATAAAAAATATAAAAAAAGGGGCTGGGAGTATGGCTCAATAGTACAGCTCTTGCCTAGCATGTGCAAGTTCTTGGGTTCAATCCCCTAGTACTGTCAAAAAAGAAAGAAGGAAAGGAAGGAAGGAGAAAGAATAAAAGAGTGAAAAGAAAATAGGTATCTATCCAAGAATCTGCAGATGATTTTATCCATTTATACTCCAGTTTGTCCCCAAACAAAATCTGAGGCTAAACACATGGCATATTGAAATAAGTAAATGAGAAAATGAATGTGAGGAAAAAATAAAAGTAGGAAAATGAGCTTAACACCAATGGTTTGTTGATGTTATGTGCCATCAAGTCAGGGTCTGACTCATAGTGACCCTCAAAGGGTTTTCAATGGCTGATTGTTTTGGAATTGCTTCGGGAGTGGATTGCCACGTCCTTCTCCCATTTTTGAGATGCTGGGGATCAAACCTGGGTCCTCAGAGAGTGTGGAACAGCACTGTACCAACTGAGCTAAACTAAACCCCAGCCCCAACACCAATGGTAGTAGGGTGGGTCCCTAAACACTGTATAGGATCAAGCTGCTTTTACTAGCATGAAGAAAGCATGAACTGCATCTTCTATAGGCCCAGAAAGAAGGGTTAGTGATCAGAGTATTGCAGTACATACCTTTCCATCATTCACTTAATCATTCATCAACTAATTCACTCAATCATTAATCATTTATCCAATATTTAGTATGCAGGTCCCAGGACAACAACAAAAGAAGCAAAGCTGATTGGTTTCCACTCCCAGAGTTCTCAAATCTAGGAGGTAAGATAAATGGAAGGGCTGGGTATGGTGGCTCACGCCTATAATCCCAGCGACTCTGGAAGCAGAGGCAGGAGGATTGAAGGTTCAAGGCCAGAGGCTGCCTGCATAATTTAGCAAGGCCTTGTCTCAAAATAAAAAATAAAAAATGTGTGGGGTGTGCAGCCCAGTGGTGGAGCATTTGCAAAGTATATATGAGGCCTTGGGTTCAACCCCCAAGTAATGAAAAAAAAAACAAAAACAAAAAACAAAAAACTATGAAGGACATTAGAATCCAGTGACTCCAAAGTGTTGTGATACTTAAAGCAATGAATCTAAAGTTTGATCAACAGCTGTATTCTTCTTCCATAGGAACTTGTCAGTGCTCAGTAACTGGGAAAATTGAACATATCACACAAACTCTTAACTAGCAGAAAACAATTTCATGTGGCTTGCTCACAGCTGGAGTCAGAGAATCAACATTACTCTTAAGCATCAGTTCAAAGGCTGCAAAGTCCAACAATAAGCACAAGAGCCCTCTGCCATCATTATTCAAGTACCTGGCACGCTTCAAGTACTAACAACATGCTAGGCTCCACAGTGTGCAGGGGAAGAGACCAAGGTCTGGCCTCAAATGCTCACAGCTGTTTTGTAATCTGATAATTGTGCATGACAAACCTCAGACCATAACTCTGAAAATAGCATGACTGTAATCATAACAAAATGGAACAGCCATTGGCAAAATTTGTTTTCTAGTTATCACTTCCAGAAGGAATTCCATAACGCTATTAGGGAAAGAGAGGAGAAAACTCTCTCAACTTCCTGCCACTAAACCTCAAAATTATCATTGTCTGCATTCATCCTTTTTCCTCTCCTGTTTCAAAGCATTCCTCCTTTGGTCCACAGTGATCTTTTCCCACCTCCTCAGAGACTTGGATCTAGTCATTATTTAATCTTTTTCCTTTATCTTCAACTTCTCTCTCCACCCAGATCCTTACCCACAGCATTTAATTTATTCAAGTCTTACTTTGATCTTTAAAAAAAAAAAAAAAAATCCTTGCCCATATGGTCTTCACTGCCTTCTTAGCTCAATTTAGTCTAGCTTTCACCTCTGAAGTTGTTCTTTCCAAAGTCTCTAATGAATTCCTAATTATTATATCAAAATGCGATGTTTTAGTGCTTAACTTCATTGACAACTCAGCAGCATACAACATGACTAATCTCCCACTCTTCCTTTGGCTTCTGAGGACACAATTCTTCCTTATCTTCTTACTTCTCTGATTACTTCTTCTTATTTTCCATTTTGGACTCATCTTCCTCTTCACACCTTAAATGCTAGTATTTCTCTGAAGTTTTCCCTGGTTTCCCCAGAATCAGTGTTATGGTACCCTACCATAGGCTTCCATATTGTTGTTGTTGTTAGGTGCCATCAAGTCGGTATCTGACTCATAGCAACTCTGTGTACAACAAGTGAAACACTATTGTCAGTGCCTCTCTGTTATTCATAGGGTTTTCAATGCCAGATTGTTTTTTGGGAGTGGGCTGCCGGGTCTTTCTCTCAAGCCTACAGCACCTGGTGTTCCCAGGTGGTCTCCCATCCAAGCACTAACCAGGCCTGATCCTGCTTAGCTTCTGAGATCTGACGGGATTCCATAGCAGCAGCTTATGCTACTTCTCCTACCACATTCCCTCATCCATTCTACAGTTAATCACTCATTGAGAGATTCTGATGTGATGGCCAATGTGTTAGGAGTTGAGAATACAGATGTCAGCAAAAACATCCACAGGCCCTGCTCTCATGGAGTTCACTATCTAATGACAGAGAAATAATAATCAAATAATTACACAATTAAGTGAGTAATTATAAACCATGATGCATGCTATGGAAGAAAGGAGCACAAAGCACAATAGGACAATATGAAAAACAGAGAAACCTTAACCATGTCTTCAATAACACAAGAGGAGGCATTGGAACAGATTATGGGGATTAAAGTTTGGGCTAAATTCTTAAGAGTACACATGTGAGAGAGGGTTTGAAGAATGTTTCAGAAAGAGAAAACAGTACATCCAACTGAAGTACCACAACAATGGGGGAAGAGTAGTACAAATTAAAGTTTAGAGACCTGAGCAGGCCTCAGTTCATACAGGCCCCTGATGTGTTATCTAAGAATCTAGACCTTGTCCTAATAGCAATGGGAAGTCACTGAAGAGTTCTAAATGGGGGATAGCATAATCAGACTGGCAGGTTGAAAAGTTTTGTGGTGTTTTGTTTGTTTTGAGACAGGGTCATGCTATGTAGCCCACGCTAGCCTCTTGTTCTCAACTCTCCTGCCTCTGCCTCCCAAGTGCTGGGATTACTAACATGTGTGCATCACCATGCCCAACAAAAAGATCATTCTTGATCACTCTTGATGCAGTGTAAAGAGTGAATTGGAAAGGGCATGAATGGATGAGAGGAAGATAAATTACAAGGCTTCTAAACCACTCTTGGTGAAAGTTGCAGGCTGGGCCAGGGAGGTGGCAGTGGTTTAATTTGAGAGATATTTAGGAGGTGACGAGGTGAAAGATCCTACCTAGGGTTTGAGGAAGATAAGTGTAAGGATGACACTGATGTGAAGGGTCACAAGTGGGAGGATACATTACTTTGGAACACAGAAACACATCAACTTCCTTTAGATTCTGCTCGCATCCTGTCCATTCTTGTGTGGATCCCAGGCCTGATTATCAGACTCAAAATTTCTGAATTATCCCAGATTTTCTTTTGGCCTTAAACCCAATCCTGCCCCTTATCCCTACTTCAGTCACCATTCATCTAGACCAATATTTCTAAAAGTATTGTCCCAGAGGAGCCTCTTGAGAGACCATAAAATGATTCGAAATGTAAATCTTTTTCTTTGGCTTTCACAGGCAAATGATGTAAAATTCCAGACTGTGATTTTTTTATGGTAACCAACTGAGTTATAAAGGGGTACTAAAATTTGTTAGTCATAAACTAAAATTAGATTTTAACTGGAGTCCACAGAAGACTCTAATTCGGGTTTCTACTAAGAAGTTTAGCTGCCAGGCAATGTTTGGCAAAGCTGCAAAGCTCCTCCTGCACATGTACACATGCAATCGGTTGGTATTCTCGCAATTTTCAGGAAGGACATGTTGTTATCAGGGCATTATCAGTGATGTTTTGAGCTGGTCATGGTTTATGGTGCTTAACATTCATGCATTTTAATTACAAATTATGGTTCATGGAGCTCCATCATGACCAATTTAATACACCATAGGTTATTTGATTAACTCTATGGGATACAGGAATGCACCTCTCTGACCTTAACTCCTACCACTTTCCTCCTCCCTTCCTTGTCGATCCAGAGCATGTGGAACAGGATCTCACCTCAGAAACTTTACATTTGCTATGCCATCTGTCTGGAATGCCCCTCCCCAAACACACCCAGAGATCACATACTGTTTTCATTTCCTTCAGGTCTTGGCTCAAGTATTCTCTCTGTGAGGACCTCTCTGACCACCCTATGTAAATTATACTCTTTTGGTTCCCTGAACTTTCTACTATAGTTCCCTGATTTATTTTTCTTCATGGTACCTACTGTAATCTTACATACTATATATTGTATTTATTTATTGACAGCTTACCTCCAACTAAAGGATAAGATCCATGAAAGTAGGGGTTTTTTTTGTTTATTTATTTCCATATCATCAATACCTAGAACTGTACCTGGCTCAGAATATGTACTCAATAAATTATTATTGAATAAGAATGTATATTCACATCATGAGCAGTTTTTAACCTCTTAGTCTCTAACATCCGGCTCTTAAACCACGGATCTATCTTGTAGTTTAAATCTGAATAATTCATAGTCCTCCTGCCCAAGCTGATACACACATGAACCCAGAAAAATATTTACACAGTGTATTTTCTTCTTACCATTTCCCACTAGGCTCCTCCTTGTTATTGCTCTCTATCCCAGGCTCACTTCTTCCTATCCTTCAAACATACTCAGATGAAAATTTCCAAAGAATAACTAATGCTTTCAGAATATATATTTGACTAAGTTCCTCAGAATTTAATATATCCCAGGCATTGTGCTAGGTACAGGGGAATTAAAAATAAATAAGACAATAGTCCTGAAGACAATGAACAAGAAGATAGACCTTGCTACAACAGAGTTTATAATGTAGAGGGAACATCGTTCTATCTTGTCTCTAGAAAATGGGCTTAGTTCCTTGTAGGAAAATGTGAAAGCCACATTGAGATCTGAAGGACGAATAAGGGATGAAGGGGAGATTTAGGGCAGGGTGGGGTGGAAGAGATGGCAGCAAACAAAAGATTATACTAGGCAGGAAGAGGGGAAAGCAGTTTCAAAGATCTGGAGAAGAAAGAGTGTGGATATCACTTTGCAGGAAGTGAAGGCAGGTCAGTGTGTTGGGATTGTGGAAATTTCATAAGAGCAATGGTGAGGTCTGAAGTTGGATAGGTAGCAATGGTCAGACTATGTAGGGCCTTGTAGGACACATCAACCAAATTGGACTTTTGGGACTTTATCCTGAGAGCTGAGACGAATATTGAACATACCACGGACTGCCAAAAGAACCAACAGATCTGTCCTAGAAGAAGTGCAACAAGAGTGCTCCTTGGAAGCAAGGATGGTTAGATTGTGTCTTAAATATTTTGGACATGCTTTCAGGTGGGACCAATCCCTGGAGAAGAACATCATGTTTCAGAGAGTGGCACATCAACAACAACAAAAAAGGAAGACCCTCAACTAGATGGATTAACACAGTGACTGCAACAGTGGGCTTAAACATAAAAAAGATCATGTGCCTAGCACAGAATTGGGAAGTGCTTCTTTCTGTTGTACATAGGGTTAAGGCACCTAACAACAACAACAAAAACAACGGCAGCATCCTGAGAGCAGCAGAGAACCACTAAAAGGTCTGATCAATGGAATAACATTATCAAATGGAGTTTAAGCTCCCTTCTGTCCCCTAATAACCTTAATCCTGACCTTCCCTTCCCAGTACAGATATCTAAATCCTACCTGCCTTCTCCCTGAAGACTTTCTACTGCTACAACCTACATTCCCCTCTCCCTTTCAGCCCCAGGAATCTCATCATCCTTTATCTTTGTATGTATGTGTTTTATTCCCCATTGAACTGAGTTCCTAGGGGGAAGAGACAACTTCTTCAACATGTCTAGGTTGTCCCAGATCTGCTTAATATTGATCCAAATTGGCTTTCACGGATATAAAATGGTAATAAATATAACCTAGTGCAACCCAGCCTTTTCTTACAGCCTATATACCAATACTTATATTGTACTAAAATAACTTTCCCCTCCAGGGGACAGTGCTGACATGTACAGGGCCTGTTGACCCAGGTTTATCTCCTTCCTATCTGCTGTTACCTCTCTCTGCTCTCAATATAACTAGTCTTAATGTTTCCCCTGGGCTGGGATTTAGCTCAGTGGGTAGAATACTGCGCTGTAGTCTCTGAGGACCCAAGTTCAATTCCCAGCACCACAAAAATGGGAGAAGGGCCTGGTGATCCACTCCCAAGGCAATCCCAAAACAGTCAGCCATTGAAAACCGTATGAGGGTCGCTATGAGTCAGATACCGACTCGACAGCACCTAACAACAACAACAATGTCTCCCCTAATGGGGCTGTAGAAACTCTTCCAAAGCTTGTTCAAACTGTAAATTGCTAGAAAAGATTAATAATCTGTGGTGAGAGAAAGCAGATCAATGGTTATCCTGGGCTGGGGAGTAGGAAGAACTGAACTAAGGCTCAGGGACTTATTGGAATAGAGGAAATATGCCATATCTTGATTGTGGTAGTTGTTCACAAGTACATGTTGTTGTTGTTAGGTGCTGTCGAATTGGGTCTGACTCATAGTGACCCTCACAGGTGTTGGTTTTTTTTTTTTTTTGTCACTGCAAATTGTTTTTTAAAACACAAAACAATGGACAGTGGAAAACATCCTGATTTTTTACTTTTTGGTGGGAATGGGGTGGGGCATGGAAGGGGTAGGGATGGATTAGACAGCCCAGAAGGAAAGACAGCTCTATCCATGCCTACTGCTTCCCCAGCCAGCCAGGTTCAAAGCCCCCTCAAGCATATTGCATTGTGCTGCTGTAAAAACATGTTGTAGCTACAAAGAATCAGTTTGGACTCTGCCAGGCCTCACAGGGTTTTTAATGACTGATTGTTTGGGGATTGCTTTGGGATTGGACTGCCATATCCTTCTCTCATTTTTGCAGTGCTGGGGGTCGAACCCTGGGACTCAAGAGAGTGCAGAACAGCACTCTACCAACTGAGCTAAACCCCAGCCTCTCTTGTCAAAACTTGAAATATGTACAACTGAAATGGTCCATTGTATTATATGTAATCAGACCTCAATAATGTCAAGTTAAAACAAATCACCTGTACATTCAGTCAGCAGGCCCAAGCATAAAGTACATGGCATTCAAAACACAGCTCAACCTCAACATAAAACTAGGGCATGGCCATATAGGAATAGTCACCTCCTCATGACTGCAGGCCCAGGCTGGGATTTAGCTCAGTTGGTAGAGCGCCACTCTGCAGTCTCTGAGGTCCCAAGTTTGATTCCCAGCACCGCAAAAATGGGAGAAGGACATGGCAACCCACTCCCAAGGCAATCCCAAAACCATCTGCCATTGAAAACCCTATGAGGGTCGCTATGAGTCATACCTGACTCGACGGCACCTAACAACAACAACAACATGACTGCAGAGATCTAAGAAAGATAGGTCCACCTGCTATAGAAGGCCAGGTAAAAGAAGCAGGGAAGCCAAGGTTAATACGCAGGAATTCAGACCAAAATAC
This sequence comes from Pedetes capensis, assembly GCA_007922755.1. Taxonomy (NCBI): domain Eukaryota; kingdom Metazoa; phylum Chordata; class Mammalia; order Rodentia; family Pedetidae; genus Pedetes; species Pedetes capensis. The sequence continues at coordinate 145,568 of VMDO01002087.1, forward strand.
GTAAACTCACAAATAACATGGACACAGATTTTGCTCTCCGAACCTCAACATACCTAGGCTTGCATGTGGTAAATTAAAACAAATAAATTCCTGCCAGAAAATGCACATTAACTCCAGAGTTAATCAAAGGATTTATAAAAGATTGATTAGGTCCTTTACAACTCAGAGAGCTCCTCAAGAAGCTGGGAATATCTTACCTTCTGTGGTGATACTGAAGAGAAAAGCAGAACTCTCTGCTGGTGAGTTAAGTGGGAAATGGGTTTGACTCTTAGGTTTCCTGTGAGAAGGGATGACATCTGGACAGGTAGCAAGACAGACATAATGTGCGAATGGTTGAATGATCACAGGAGTGGATGAGAGGCTCTCAGTACAGAAAATCTAAACTGAACTCCTGCACACAGTTTGTTCTATGTCTTCTGTACAGTTCTCTTGTGCCCTCTCATTGAGCTCCCAAATGACAAGGCCTGTGTCCCCTACTAGCCCAGCGCTGTGCACAGAGGGCTGGAGAGAGAATTTTTTCAGGAGAAGAATGTGAGGGTGATGAGGAAGGGACTAGTGGGAATACGGCAGGAGAGTTAAGGAGGATGAACTGGTCAAGATAGGTCTGTGGAGTGAGGAGAAGGGAATGGTAAGGGAAAGACAGATGAGAGAGAAGTAAAAAGCAGTTGGTTGGGAAAAGTACAGGAGTGGAGGACAGGATAAAGGAGGACAGAGTCTGATGTCAGTTGGAGCACAGGCTAGGGGTCTTAAGGGAGAGAAACTTAGGGGTCAACAGGAAAAAGAAGAGCAAGGATCAGTAGGAGAGGTATGATCAATAGTCATTGAAAGCAAAGGTCAGAGGTTATCAGGAGAGAACAGGTCAGGGTATTCGTACCTGCTTACGGGGTGGTTTATGGGGCATCTTTGCAAAAACAGGAAGCACTTCAAACGCTGGAAATCCTATAAAACGGTCCCTGGCCTGAGAATAAGAAGTTTGTCCGTCTCCTTGACCACGCACAGGAAATCCAGACTCTCTTCCTCTTCAATTCCCAGTCGCAGAGGTTCTTTGGGGACAGTTGTTGTTGTGGGTCTCCACGCCCGGGTAGGATAGCGTCAGCTCCTCCCTGACGCTGTTACCCAGCAACCGACAGGCAGCCAAGGCGCAGGCGCATCTGGAGCCCCCTCCTGTCACGGAAAGGAGGCGGGGCTGGGAGTACACGGATCCTCCGGTCCTTTAAGCCCCGCCCCCTTGGGATAATACATTTGGCAGCCACGCGCATTCGGAGCTTCCGCATGTGGGAGGAGCTGGGACGCTCAGACACCTCCTCCTCATGAATAATGCAGGATACGGGAGGTGTCCCGGACCCGGAAGTGGAGTTGCCGAGTCACCGCAGTGGCTGAGCTGCTGACAGGAGGCGGCGGCCGCGGAGGAGGAGGCGAGGCAAGATCTGCGGCTCCGCCAGGCCACCGCCGCGGTAGCGCTAGGCAAACCCACGGGGCCAAGCCGGCCTCAGCCCGCCCGCGAACCTCTCGTCCCTGCCCACCCTCCCATCCGCCTGTCCGCCCGACTCGTCCAGGGCGGCCTACTCTGTACCACCTGAGGGGCTCCTGGGGCCGCCGCCCCGCGCGGTCCCATCGGCGTCCCTGGCCGCGCCCGGCCCCTGGCCCGCTAGCCCGCCGGCACCATGATGGAGGAGATCGACCGGTTCCAGGTGCCCACCGCGCACTCGGAGATGCAGCCGCTGGTGAGGGGGCGGGCGGCGATCAGGCCAGGGCCGGGAGGGAGATCTGAGGGGGAGGGAGGGAATTAGGCCGTGGGGATTGTGCGAGGGGGCGCCACCAGATGGGGCAAAGAGAGCCCTGAAAACGCATTATCAGGGGAGGGAGACTTGCAGGGCAAGGAAACCGTGGGATAATACACGGGGTGAGAGCAAAGGGACTTGAAGGGCGGAGGGCATGGTCGGTGGAGGCAGAATGCTGTCGGATGGACCGAGTGGGGACACAATTGTGCTTACCGCTAGTGGAGGCCCATAGAGGGGGATGGCAAGGGAGCTGTCACGGGGCACCGTGGCAGCAGGCCCAAGGGATTGGGATGGAAGGTGGAAAGGCATAGGCCTAGAGGCCTGTGGTGCTCAGGGCGGGGGAGGGGGCCAGCAGAGCTAAGAGAGACTGGGAATGGGTTTTAGAAGAGGAGAGGCCTGCCCGCCAGTCCGATGGTTAAGGATAGGAACGCTGAGCCGGGGCCAGGAACAGATGCGGGTAGGGGATCAGTGAAGGACCTGGGAATTCTGTTCTCCGGAGGGGAGCGCAGACAGCCCAGGCTGAGGGTATCGGAACCGGGAAGGACAGTGCGTGGTGGCGAGATGGGTGCAGATGAGAGCGCTCCGGTGCCTACCGGAGAGGAGGTGGGGCTATGCCGGAGCGGCCTGTGCCCACCCGTTCTGAGGAGCCTCAGTCATCCTAGGCCTACGTGCTTGGAGTCTTTGCCAGGCCCTGATCCTGCTGCCTGTCCATGGTCCTGGAGTCAGGCAGGAATGATGTCATCGCTGCCGGCGCCTAGGGGATGAAAGGAGGAGAGTGACGCGGATTTTATGGAAGCCAGGCCTAAAGAAGACCATGCCCGCTGGCCACTGGCCGGAGCGGCTGCTTGACTGGCTTGTTTGCTCGGCGACAGGATAGGAAGGGCAGAGTCCTAGCCAGTTGATCTACAGAGGGGAGAAGGGAAAGATCGCCCAGGCCCTGTCCCTCTCCCTCCACCCCCACCTCTTAGAGGCTGAGCTAACAAGAGCTGGAAGGAGGCAGGGCAGGCCAGGAACCTGAAGGTGTGAATGCCCTATTCTTTGGTCTTTGCTAGAGCTGACCTAGCTGGGGTTTAGCTCAGTTGGTAGAGTGCTGCTCTGCACTCTCTGAGGCCCTGGGTTTGATCCTCAGACCGGCAAAAATGAGAGAAGGACCTGGCAGCACATTCCTAAAACAATCAGCCATTGAAAACCCTAGAAGGGTCACTATGAGTCGGTCACGATTTGATGGCCCCTAACAACAGAGCTGACCTGAGCTCTCCAAGTCCTGCAGCTCTGAAACTAAGTCTCCTTCCTCTGTGTTAGGCAGGGTGGCCAGGAACAGGTTCTACCCTTGGGCCAGCAGCCCTCTGACTAACAGATGTGCTGTTTTGTTTTGCTTTGCTTTGCTTTGCTTTACAGTACTGGGGGGTTGAATTCAGGACCTCGTGCATGCTAGGCAAGTATTCTACCCCTGAGTTGTACCCTAGCCCCTTTTTTTGCTTTTTTATTTTGAAATGGTCTTGCTAAATTGCACAGGCTGCCTCTGGCCTCAAACTCATAATCCTCCCACTTCAGCCTCCCCAGTTGCTGGGAATATAGGCATGTGTCATGGTGCTGCAACAGATGTGCTTTGTCGTTTCTTAGGCAAGTAACCTGCCCATTACAGTAGCCAAGATGGAGCTTGGAGGGACCCAAAACCACCTCCATGCCATATCTTTTGGGGGATGGTAAATATAATAACTTGTGGCCACCTCACTGGAGAAAAATGTTTTTTTCCCCCCTTTGTGAAACCGAAACAGAAAAGTTTTATAGTAGGGTACAATATTAAACTAAATAGAGAGGTGCTTTGGGACTTTTTCCTAGTCTGATGCCACCACTGGATTTTGGATTCGGGATTTGGGAGAAAATCCTGGACAGAAATTTGTCCTGTGAACTTGGACTTTTGACTGGGTTAGAACTTTCCTCAATGAGTTCCCTATCCAGCCAACTTTGCTTGTCAAACTAGATTGCCCATCTAAGCTTCTAATAAAGTTCTAAGCTTCTAATAAAGAATCCACAGGGAGAATGAATGAAAGAGATGGAGGTTCAAGTAAGTCAAAAGGAAGCAATGAATTGGCTCTGATCTCCCATTTGGGATTCCTCACAAGGGAAGTAATAACTGTCCAAGGAAAGGGAAGAAGGAGTAGGACCAGGAGGATCTCTCAATTGTCCTTGGTGCCTCTGTTATTGCCTGTTATTCATTTGTTTTGTTTTGTTTTGTTCTTGGTTTTGTTTTTTTGCCATACTTGGAGGTTGAACTCAAGGCCTGGCACATACTTTGCAAGTGCTCTATCACTGGGATGCTCCTCCAGCCCATGTATTTATTTTTTATTTTGAGTCAGGGTCTCACTGAGTTATTCAAGCTGCCTCTGGCCTTGAATTTGTGATCCCCCTAGCCTTACATCTAGAGTCACTGGGATTACAGGCCTGCGCCACCACATCCAGAACCCGATGTTCTTAAAAGTGGTTTGTATAGGCCAGGTGCCATGGCTCACACCTGAAATCCCAGTGACTCATAAGGCTGACGTAGGAGGATTGCAAGTTCAAAGCCAGATGCAGCCTGTGTAACTTAGTGAGACCTTGACTCAAAATAAAACATAAAAAGTGGGCTGAGAGTGCTGCCCAATTGTAGAGCACTTGCAAGGTCTGTGCAAGGCCCAGGATTCAACCCCAAATGCCAGGGAAAAAAAGGTGATTTGTCTAGGTAGAGCACTCTTTCAAGCTGCTTCTGGTTTGTATGACCCTGAAGTAGGAGTGTTTACAGCAAAGAGGCACTTATTAGAATAGCCTTAGCTGCCTGTAGACCCTTTTTTTGAAGGTTAAAGTAGCCCTTGTCTGTAAGCAAATATTTTGTTGAAGCTGAATAAGTCTTATAGAAGTAGCAATACAGTCAACCCCCCTCCCCCAATTTGGAGGTCATGGACATTGCCCTGCTTCTTGACCTCTACTTCCAGGTTGTAGTCTAGAGACACTGCCAAACTCTTTGAATGCTCTGTATTTTGTTGTGAACAGCAGAATCTTGTGTGCCATTTCCCCAGAATCCAATTCAGAGGCCATTCCTTACTTAGGAAGATGAGCTATAGAGCTGTAGGGGGAAATATCTTTCCTTCCTTCCTTCTTTCTTTCTTTCCTTCCTTCCTTCCTTCTTTCCTTCCTTCCTTTCTCTCTCTCTCTCTCTCTCTCTCTCTCTCTCTCTCTCTCTCTCTCCCTCCCTCCCTCCCTCCCTCCCTCCCTCCCCTCCCTTCCTTACCCTCTTAAGCCCCCTCATCCTCCTGAAAAAACTCAGGTTGAAAAGGAGGCCTGGGGGAGTGGCAGGAGCTGAGGGAGAAGATGAAGCCAGCAGATCTGGGTGTTCCCAAAGTGCTAATTTAAGCATTAGCTCTCAGCTAGTAGGAGGAAGAGGAAGAAATCCCTGCCCTGTTGTTGCTGCTGCTGTTGCCACAGCTGCATGGAGCCTTCTGTCTGGGATAGGAGTTTGCCTGAAAGGAGCAGCTTTCCTCCTTTCCCCATCATGCCAATTATTTAATTGGCCCGGCTGCATCTCAGCAGCTGAACCAGGCCTGGGCCTATCCCTGAGCTCCCCAGGGTCTCTTCCTGTCTCCTTATGAAAGAAATAAGAGCTTCTCTTGGCGAGTTATTCCCTGGGCTCTACTCCTGCTGTGTCTGTCTCCCAGGCAATCCTGAGTATATCTAAGCACAAATTTTCCCCAAGAAACTTTGGAATGGCCCAGTTTGTGTGTCAGCTTTGTGTTTAAGCCATACACCTAACTGATCTAGGGAAATTCCCAGGTGCCCAAGGCTCTCTGTTGAGCATTTGGGTTGAGTTCAGGCTATTGTTTGAATGAGCAGCAGGCATAGGCTTTCTGCCCCTGTTGTCTGTCTGTTCAGCTGGTTGGTGCAGCCATACAGTCTATATCTTCTCTTTAGATGCAATTAGAGAGGAAGAGATTTGTTACAAGAAAAACAAATAGAGCTTTTAAGCACTTAATCATGTCAGGCAGCACCCTGCCTCCTATGCTGTCAAAGGCCAAAGATACTTAAAGGATGGCATATGGCAACAGATGGGCTCTCTATGCATTTGAGAGACATGCTAGTCTGCTCTCACTGAAACTAGATTATCCATTAACTCATTTGTTTAGTTCATGAGTATTTGCTATATATCTACTCAGTTTCAGATACTTTAAGGATATAGAGACAAGTGAGATCTCTCCAGTGGATGGCCAGGAAAAGAATGGGCTCAAATGATGGCAGGAAGGTTTTAACATACATGTCAGAAAGAATAGAGTTCAGTGGAGGTATTCCTGAAAAAGAGTGACACCATAGGAGAAAATGGAGCTAGGAAAGGGGTTTCAGACTTCTACTGCTTTCTGACATTGAGGGATGGAGATGATCAGGATATTAATTCAGTGACTGGGCCACCATGGCTCCTGAAAATGGCAAACAGAATATATAAAAATAGCAAGTAGCCATTGTGGAAAACTGACCTACATGTATTCTATGAGCTGAGCACCTTTAAATTATTTCTTGTAGTCCAACAAATTTTCACTCTAAGGGTAGATCTCCTAGTGGGTCCAATGTGGCTCATCATGCAATGGTATTTGTCAGGCTCCTGGAGAGAGAACAATCTTCCCTATCTTCCTCTATTGCAAACTGAGGATTGGATCTGCTCAGGTGCTCAGCCCTTACCTATTCATCTCCTAATCTAACAAGTGTTAATAACCTACTCTCTGCTGGATGTTGTGCTGGGATCAGTAACACAGAATATTACTACAGGAAACTACATAGTATAGAACAGATTGAGGGACTTCAGGGTAGTGAGCACTGCAGGAGAACTAAGGACCAGGTACAGTGGGGCCAAAGGCAAATAAGACGGGTTCTCATCAAGTGTTCAGGGAAGGCTTCATAGAGGAGACACTGCTGAACTGGATCTTGGGAGAGGATTAGAAGCTTGGCAGACCAACAAGATGAAGCAAAGGCAAGAATTCCAGGAAAAGGGAATAGAGGGAAAAAGAAAAGGGTGCATTTGGAATGAATTAAAGGTTGTCGTTGAGGGAATAACATGGTCAAATTTGAGTTCAGGTTATCATTCCAGCAGTGAATGAAAGATTGGAGAAGGTGCAGTTGGAGGATAGGAAATTAATACAGATGTGGATGTAATAATCCAGGAAAGAAATGATGAGGCCCACCCTAAAGCCAAACAGTTGGAAGGAAGGGAACAAATACCTCAATACTAATAAGGCAGAATAGCAAGATGTGGTATCTATTTGGATGTGGAGTGGAGAGATAGAAAGTCAAAGATGACTTCCTTTTGTGGACACTTGGATAGAAGAAGGGATCATCACCAACTACCTCAGGAAATTTGGAGACCCATGTACCTCTTGACCACAGAGATTGCTTTTAATAGAGAAAGCTGCTATGTTCCTTTGCTTCACCACTGAAGCTACATTCTTGGGGTATGGAGAACCCAGGAGTCCTAGAAAAACAAACATGAGATTGACACTGACCTCACAGCTTCAAAAGGCTTCTGAGAAATGTGCTCACCTGCCAGTGAATACTTTTTCCCTGCAACCTGCTTTGATGAATGCAAGAGCATTGGTAGCAGAAAGGAGCCACAGTGGGTTTTTGTTTGGATTGTTTTATTTTTCTCTCCTAGCAGCACTTAGATGTAGGGAAAAATAAAATCCTTTGTTACCCGAGAGTTTTATGTTGCATTTTCTGGTCAAACATATGGTTTTATTTCTGGGCCCTTTCACTGGTGTCTTCTAGAATGGATATGTGAGCATTATGGCCTTATCTACAGGAGTTAGAATGAAAAAGGACATGTACCTGTCTTTTCTGAGACTTCCCTGAAAGCTGCACTTAGGGTAGAAGACTGAGTGCTGTTTGCCTCTAGGCAAGATGTGCCAAAGGAACAGGCTTGTGGGTTGAGTTCACTCAGAGGTGACTTGACTTCTCAGAGGCTCCCAGTGTGGCCTCTGCAGGCAGGTGCTTCCATGGTAGCTGGGGTTCAGGCCAAGTTGTTCCCAGGTTCCAGCTGCCTGTGGCCTCAGCTGCCTGTAGCCCAGAGTGAACAGAAATGGAAATCAGAGACTTCTTCACTTGAACCTGGTTAGCCCAGGGACATTCTCCTGTCCTTGAAAGGGCAGGTAGAACCTTGTGTCTGGAAAAAGTACATGGAAACTGTTGGGCTCAGCTGCTTTGTGCCTTCCAGCAGACCATGGGAGAACTGGTACAGGGAGCCCCAGAGGAGGCAGGAAGGAGAGAATCATGCTAAGGCCTATACCCAGAGGTTTGGAATGAAGGAAGCAAGAGGAGTGGCTCAGCAAGGCCTCAAGTCATTGTTTCCTAAGGAGGTTCTGGTGGGAATCAGGTTTTCTGGGTGGGAGAAAGGAAGGAAGGAAGGAAGAAGGCAGAGTTAGGACCAGCTCTGGATCTGGCTTTACTTAGCGTTTGGAATTGGCACATGACCCAGAGGCTTCAATGTAGATAGCTGAGTGAACTCCTGGGCTGCAGGCAGGATTCTGGAATAGGTAAGTCCTCCAGAATGGAGAATCAGAGGGTCTGGTCTGAGGGAGGGGATAGAACCAGACCTATAGGAATTTCCCTTCAGTTACTTTCTTAGGAGCCAGTTCAAGCAAATATGTTCTTGGAGTTATTATTTTATTATTGAGAGATCAGATGGATATGATCGTTGAGGGCCAATTTTAAGTTCCTATGGTGGTTATGAGGCTGGGATTTCGGTCAGTTGGTAGAGCGCCACTCTGCAGTCTCTGAGGTTCCATGTTCAATTCCCAGCAAAAATGGGAGAAGGACGTGGCAATCCACTCCCAAGACAATCCCAAAACAATCAGCCATCGAAAACCCTAGAGAGTCATTATGAGTTGGACACGACGGTACCTAACAACATCATCAACAATGGTGGTTATATATGTGACTATGTGCACAATTAAGAGAGGACTAATGACAGTGAAGGGTTTTCTCTGAATGGCCTTCTAGCCCTGAAAAGTGTAAGATGAGCAAAGGCCACACCCAGGCAGAAACAAACCCAGCTACTATAGCCCCTTGCCTGGTTTTGCCTATTTTGCCACTCCATCAGAGTCCACTCTATCCATCTATCTAGAATAATACCTGAAGGGACACTTTAAGATTTACTGAATTGTGTGGCATGGTAGTATATGCCTATAATGCCAGAGTTTGAGAGGCTGAGGCAGGAGGATCAAGAGTCTGAGGCTAGCCTGGGCTATAAAGAAAGTTCCAGGACAGTCTGGGCTATATAGTGAGACTGTCTTTTAAAAAAAAATTACTGAATTAATTACACCTAAACTGTGGAGTGAGAACCATAATTTTTTTTTACTGTGTAGTTAACTTATGTATAATTATGTATAAGATATAAATGATTTATTATTTCCATATTAATTATGTCCTTATAAAGAATGTGGTGAAGCCCTTAGCCAAGAATGGCTTAGACTGCATCTCCTGTGGTATATTGATAGGAATACTGATCCTTTGAGATACTTTATGGGGAAAGAAAAGGTTCTGTAGGCAAATTTCTTTAGGAAATACTATATACTCTATCTGCTATAATATCCACTAATGTTTTAAAGGCTCTGAAAAGTCCTGCAGTAAAAGAACCTTTTCAATTGTGTTTAACTCAATGTTTCCCAATTTTACCACATATTCTTGAATCTAATCCACACCCTTTCAACAGTTTTAGAGGCGCTCTCGACCACATAACCAATTCCCACATGATTCTAATGTGCAACTGATTTTTAGTCTTCTAAAACTGTTGAAGGGCTGGGATTTAGTTCCGTTGATAGAGCGATGCTCTGCAGTCTCTGAGGTCTGGAGTTTGATTCCCAACACCACAAAAATGGGCAAAGGATGTGGCAATCCACCCCCAAGGCAATCAGCCATTGAAAACCCTATAAGGGTCGTTATGAGTTGGACACAACTCGATGGCGCCTAACAACAACAACAAAACTGTTGAAAGGGTGTGGATTAGAGAATATATGGTATTTAATTATAGAACCTTTTTAATATTACATTACTAACATCTTACAAAACCAATGTATTTTGTGAAATACTCATTTTAGATTTATATTTTTCCCCAGTTCTGTTGAACCTCTTTTATGACCCATGCCATTTTACCCAATGTTAGTCTCTAATGAGATATCGCAGATTTGTTTCAGGACTTAAACCTATCCACATCAGTTGTTGTTGTTGTTGTTAGGTGCCGTCGAGTCGGTATCCGACTCATAGTGACCCTCATAGGGTTTTCAATAGCAGAATGTTTCAGGATTGCCTTGGGAGTGGATTGCCAGGTCCTTCTCCCATTTTTGCGGTGCTGGGAATTGAACTTGGGACCTCAGAGACTGCAGCGCAGCGCTCTACCAGCTGAGCCAAATCCCAGCCACTATCCACATCAGTAGGGCATTCTTATTGAGTTTTGGTCAGGTACAGAAATAAATAATATGTGCCTTATTTTTCTCATGATAGTTTTTCATGATAGTCCTAAGGGAGTTTTACTGCCCTCTTTTTTTGGATATATTTATTAAGATAAAATCCATATACTGTATATTTTAACAGTTTTAAACTTTACTTTTATTCCTGGTGTGGCTACCCCATGCCTCAGTTCTGTTTCTTTTTTTATTTGTGGGCTGTGTGCTGTTCTTTTGTGTTTTGTCAAGGAATAGAGGAAAGTAAAGATTACAGGGCGAATATTTTGTCAGGAAGAATCCCACTGGGATTCAAAATAAAAAATGGATTTAGGAGATGTCTCAGTTCTTCACCTGCAGTATCATAAAATGTCCCCACTGTTCACAACTGTTCAAGAGCCATTCTTGCATAATCATCTTATACCCTCCTGCTCTAAAGGTTACATAAAGCATGGATGATAACCAGGTTTCATCCCTTGTGCCAATACCCACTGATCAGTAGTGGCTGCCTGGGGCATTGTGTTAAGATGGATCTCAGGGCAGAGTCTTGGTTTCGTGAGAAAGAGTGATGTGGCTGATTTTCCATGTCTTCATGTTCTTCAGCAGAAGGAATAGCAGTTCTAGTGTTCTGTTTGCCATCCTGGCAGCCCCGAATCATCACAGTTATCCTGAACAAAGAGCACAGGAAAGGGGGACTCTTAGGGTTGTTAGCCAGCTCAGCAAGCTGTGTCACTGAGGGCTGGAGTATTATGGCACCTTACAAACTGAAAATTGACCTTTTCTAACTTGATCTTCCTAACCTGATTTTTCCAACCTGATCTCCAGCATTGGTTTTGAAGAATTGATTAATATGAAGTTAATAATCCTTTGGAAATAGATGAGCCAGGTGAGAAGAAGTAACATTGACTCTGCTGAGCAAATAAGAGGGAGAAAGAGGTAGATTCAGGCAAAGATCTTATGAATAGTATATGAGTGACTGGCATGGTTAAAATGAAAATATAAGTACTTGACCAAAAGAGCAAGGAGGAGTAGACTACAAAAAGAGTACTTGCCAGGTACTGTGGTGCACATCTATAATTCCAGCAACTGGGAAGGCTGAGGCAGGAGGATTGCGAGTTCAAGGCCAGAGGCAGCCTGTGCAATTTAGTGAGACCCTCTCTCAAAATAAAAAATAAAAAAGGAGTTGAGGGTGCAGCTCAGTGTTAGAGCTCTTGCCTAGCATGCATAAGGCCCTGGATTCAATCCCTAATACTGGGGGGAGAAAAAAGAAAAAGAGGAAAAAGAAAAGTTCCTTCCCAGCAGTTACTGGAAATGCAAGGCCCTACTGTAGGCCATATAGGCTCAATAGTCTTTAAAGGTTTTTTAAACTTTGTTAGCTAATTAGACCCCATTTATTCCTTCTACCATTTCCCTGGAGACTAGTTTCCAAATCCTCAGTTGTCCTAGCTACCTTGTTGTATGCTTTCAAGTGTTTCTTACCACCAAAACTGGACACAGACCTCTCCACGTGATGTGGGAGCACAGATTATTGGTAGGGCTGCCAATACCCCTGATATCAATTTTATACTACTATTATTATCAGTTGAGATTTCATGATCATATTTAATAGTTGTACCTTTTGTTATATTGAACTTGGGACATACTTGAAATAGGTTAGCCCTTTGTCTTAGCAGTGTAAAATCAAGGAAAGAACCTGGAATCACATCTTGATCTAGACTGATTACCAATACAGATAAGGATCCACTAGGGCTAGAAAGATGATGGTTCATACTTATTAGGAAGTACATCACATGTGTAATGTAACTCTCATACTCAGAAAGGTAGCTATCTGAATTCATCAAGGTAGGATTTAAATAGGAGTCTCAGTGAGGCTATTTGATTGGGCAGGCTGGCGTAGGCCTTCAAAGAGAGTTAGTGCTCCAGTGGACAGAAAACTTAATATAAGTCCAGTATATAAGATAGCTGTAGGTGCTAAGGAAAGCTGAAGTGCTGGTGGGTTGCATTAATAGAAGTATGGAGTCCAGTTCCTAGGACATGATAATCCTATTCTGCCCAATTCTGCACTGGTCAGCACTATTTAAAGCCCTGCATTCTGTGCTGATACATCATTCAAGAATGACTGGAATAGTGAAAGTAGTCATGTGAGAACGGTTGGAAGAACTGAGGCTGCTCAGCTTGTAAATAAACAGTTTAAGGTTTTCAAATACCTAAAGGACTGGAGTTATGAAAGGAAAGTTTCAATTTTGTGTTTCTTATGGCTTCACAGGAAAACCCTATGAATAGAAGAGAAGCCATGATGGCACAGTGTGGGAGAGTGTTTCGTTCTGTTGTACATAGGGTCACTATGAGTCGGACCCAACTCGATGGCACCTAACAACAACAACAACAACATGGCTTCCCAGAGAGGAATCAAGGCCAGTTGATGGAAGTGTGAACATGCTCCTATCCCGCCCACTTCCTAGGGTTGTTGTTGTTGTTGTTAGGCGCTTTTGAGTTAGGTTCAACTCATAGCAACACTCAGGGTTTTCAATAGCTGATTGTTCTAGGATTGCTTTGGGAATGGATTGCCACATCTTTCTCCCATTTTTGCAGTGCTGGGGATTGAACCTGGGTACTCAGAGGGTGCCACGCAGCACTCTACCAACTGAGCTAAACCCCAGCCACTGAGTTCTTAAACTGGGCCAGAGGCTAGGACACCTGGAAAGCACACTGCTCTTTGTGAAATGCCATACTCTTTCCAAAAGAGGAACTAGAAATAGTATTTGAGCGGTAAACATAGGTCCACATGTGAGCAATATAAACATGTTCAAAAAAATCCACTGTGGAACTTAGTGTGAGTAGAACTTCCCTAGTTTTCTGAAATATGTGTTCACCATCTTTTCTATATTTCAGGACCTATCACCAAACTACCATCTTTTTTATGCATCCTTTTCTATCTTTTAATGAGATGCAAGCTGTCCATTTTACCTATCCTGTGGCCCTAATACGTTAGTTTTGTGTAAAATGCAATTGTCTTACCCCTATCTTAAATTCCTTTTTAAGGAAGATGAAAAGATATTTCCAAAGCACTTGAACGACCTTATGAAGTACATGGAGAAAATCATTTTTGCTCCTTTTATGTATATGTAAGCAGAGTCTGAGAAAGGTAAATAGGCTTGGCCATTATACAGCTGGAGGTTGGTATGGCCTAAAGTAGAACCCAGGTATCTTGACTCAGGACTATATTTCTTTCACAACTTGGGACCTAGTTAAGTTTTTCTCCATCAGACTTTAACTGCACTAGCCTTTGAGGCATCTACACTAGGATTTTGCCCCTCCAAGCTATTTGTTTTTTCATTCATGCAACTTTCTTGAAGTTACTTTCTTTTTAAAAATTTTTAAAATTAATTTTATTTTTAAATTAACCTACAGTATAATGAGTTTCATTATGGGATTTTCATACAATTGTATCATGTACTTTTCTCTTGTTCACTCCCTCTTTACAGGCCCCCATGTTGTTCTCTCTTAAAGTTACTCTGTTTAAGGTCCAGCCAAGCCCTTCATCCCTTCTCACCAATGGCACCTTGAGAATCCTCTTAAGAATTCTCTTCTGTCTCCTTCTCTGACTATACCACTCTTACCCATTCTTAAATCAATATAAACTCTCCTTTCTCCAAGAAGCCTTCCTGGCCTGTTCTTATAAGCTCTCAACGAGTCCTAAACCTTCTGTAACCTCTAGCACATAGCTTGATATATACAATATTCTGATTTAGGGTATCCACTTTGCATTGTGAGTCTTGTCCCCCAACTCCCCTTTAATCTCCCTGGAAGATAGATTCTATTCCCAGAACTTAATCTCTCAAAAAAGAAACTTGCTCTGGCAAAAAAAAAAAAAAAAAAAACCTGCAGAATACAGCTGGCTCCCTTAAGGATGAGTAAAAGTAGAGTGGTGGTTGGGGTATATGATTCTAAGGAAGGGAATGGAGACTCAGAAAAGAATGAGTAGGTAGGAGTTACAGAATGGAAAAGGTGCATATTGGAGAATTGTGGGTGATTCAGGGGGTACATGAATTGGGGCATTCATTATTCAAAAAACATATTTTGAGCATCTGCTATATGCAAGACTGTACCAGACACAGTGAATGAAGTAATGAATAAAACAAACATGGTCCCCATCTTTATGACCTGGCAATCCAGTGGGAGAGACAGATGCTAAACAAATAAAGTGCATGAATGAAATTACAATTAAAAACTGTGACAAGTGATAGAAAAGACAAGAACAAGGAAGCATGACAGAATAATCAATTCTCCTTCCAAATTATTGGGGATGTCAAGAAGAATTCTATGAGCAAGTGATGTTTGAGCTCAGACCCCAGGATAAGGACTTTGAATGTTATGACAGGCAGTAACTTGCTTTTTGCTCCCCAGGGAGGTAGGGGCTCCTAGCTGAGCTAAGGATCTGAATCCCTTCCAAATTAGCCTTTCTCTTTCCTTTCCCTTTGCAACTTTAGGTAAGTTTTCAGAAGTGAGAGGCATAGGAAGGCCAATCTAGCCCTCTCCCATTTGAGAGCTAATAACTATGCTGCCAGCTTTGTTGTAGGGCTAGAAGAGCTATTAATAGAGTTGTGATATTTAATATTTAATGAGTAAAAAACAGCCCTGCTGATGAAGAGCTCTTACCTGAGTCTCCAACATTGTGTGGCTTACACATCCTTCCAGAGAGGGAAAAAATATCTAAGATCTTAGAGATAGGAGTGAAGAGTGCCAGCTTACATGGCCTGTTCTTAGTTTGTTAGGTTTGTGTTTTCCTTACCACAAAAACCAAATGCCACAGGTCTGATGGTAGGTCTGCCTGTGGTGGGAAATCCAGTAGCCACATTGGCATACAGATTGTAGCAACTGGCGAGAGGGGCCTCCACTGGGCCTCCTGTGGATCCCAAAGCTATTCCCTGAAGATTTTAGCTTCCAAAAAGTCCTCTCTGATCTCAACTGGCAACCTACTTCCAGCTCTGGCTTAGAAGACATCATAGACTCAGAAAAAGGCCAAGAAGGGATAATGATGTGGGCAAGTGGTGGTGGCTGGTGATTTGGGGAACAGGAGAAAGACTTACATGATGTCAGGAAAGGAGTTCAAGTTAAAGGGTTGTATTTAAGGTAGCAAGCATTGTCATCAAAAGAACCAATCAAGAACTGAGATTTGACCATCCATCGGTTTCTCTATCAACTTCTGGATGGAACCTTATCTAGAACTGATGTTCCTGAGGGACTGAGATACGTCAGAGAGGCAATCTCAGGAAACTCTCTCACAAGGAATTGGTTTGAGTGTCCTTGAGGGTGGAGAAATCTGGGTGATCTAGTAAGGGACACAGGCCTCAAGGTCAGAGCTGTGCCCAGCAGTGGTAGGAAGTCAACTGACTGAGTACATGTTGTTGTTAGGTTGTTAGGTGCCATCAAGTCCTGTCAGACTCATGGTGCCCCTCATAGGGTCTTCAATGGCTGATTATTTCGGAATTGCCTTGGGAGCGGATTGCCACGTCCTTCTCCCGTTTTTGCAGTGCTGGGAATCGAACCCAGGACCTCAGAGACTACAAAGAGATGCTCTACCAACTGAGCCAAATCCCAGCCCAAGTACATGCTAGTTACCACTTTACTGTGACCTTTGGACAGCCTCCTAGCCTGTTATTTGTAAAATAAAAACTGCAAATTACTATATCATTTTGGGTCTAGGGTTGATGGTGATGAAAGTGTTGGTGATTTCCTTTTCCCATCAATGGTTCCCAAGGGAGCTTTGTGAGAAAATCCTCGGCCTCTTTGACAGGGCTGTGGTTAGGCCAGGCTAGAGACAGAAGTGCTTTGTGCTTCCACTGATTCCCAGAGGGAGTTCCCCGTGAAAGGGCTGATGCAGAGGAAGACGTGAAGGGGAGCAGGGGCCCTGCCCCTTCTTCTCCCTGCCATGCCCGTGACAGGGTCCTGTTGGCACAGTAGAAACTTCCTGGAGAGCCAACTATTGATGATAGGGGAGAATGTCCTGCTGCTATTACAGTTTCCAAAAGTCACCTCTCTGGGTTCAAGAAATATTTGAAAAGGTCTGTCTATCACTCCCCAGCTCCCAAGTCAGTGGACTAGAGAAGGAGACAGTTCCAGGCTGCTTTCTTCAGATTTTTTTGAACATTTTGTCATAAAAACTTTCAAGCATATTCATACTAGAGAAAAAGGTAAAATGAGCCCACAGGTACTTATCATACAACATCAATGGTTATGGATACAAAGCTAATTTGTTTCACTCATACCCCATCCACTGGATTACTCTGAATAATTATTTCATTTATAATATCACATTGTGTTTCTCTAAAAAAGATTATATTTAACATAACCATAATACCACTATCACACCTAAAAACAATAATTCCTTAACATCATAAGATTTTTAATTGATTTGAATCTACTCCACACATTGTGTTTGGTTGATGATTCTTTTAATCTGTAGTTCCTCCAACTCCATTTTCTTTTCTTCCAATTTATTTGTTTAAGAAACCCAATCCTTTGTCCTGTAGAGCTTCCCACATTCTGGGTTTTGTTGATTGCATTCCTGTGATGTTATTTTTATCATATTTTCTGTCTCCTCTATTTTTGCAAATTAGTAGTTAGCTCTCAAGGTGTAATCAGATTCAGAGTCAGCTTTTTGTGAGGAGTCCTTGTAAAGGGCACTGTGCACGTCTCAGCTTACCTTTTGTGCTTCATTACCACAAGGAAGAACGTGACATGATCTTCCTACCTTTTGTGATGGTCAGATTGATTAGTGATATAGTTAGCCTGATTATAGATTCATTACAGTTGTTAGGTGCCTTCAAGTTGGGTCTGACTCATAGCAACCCTACGTATAACAAAATGAAACACTACCCAACACTGTGCCGTACATAAAATCTTTTTTATGTTTGAGCCCATTGTTGCAGCCATTGTGTTTCTTCTCATTTTGAGTCATGCCACATTAACAAAAGGAGGTCCCAGGAGCTTCACTCCATTCCTGTCAATAAGGTCAACTCTACTTTGAGGAGGCAACCTTTCCCCAGTCATCTTTTGAATGTCTTCTAATCTGGGAGAAACATTTTCCAACACTGTATTTGACAGTACTTTCCTTCTGTTAGTAGGATTTTCAATGGCTAGTTGTTTTGGGCTGGGCTGCCAGGTCCTTCTCCCTAGTCACCTTAGTCTGGAAGCTCAGCTGAAATCTGTCTACCATGGGTGGCCCTGCTGGTATCTAAAATATTGGTGGCATATCTTTCAACATCACAGCAACATGCAGGCCCCACAGCATGACAAACTAATGTTTTTAGTAGTCCTTGATGCTTCAGTCCATTATTTCATTAGGAGTTTTCTTCATATTTGTATGGTGAAGAACCCCTGTTAATTCTCTGCCTTCACCTCCATTAGGTATCACCTGGTCTCTGCCCTCCCTCCTTTACACTACTTTTTCCACCACTGCCCTTATCTTGCATCATCATTTCCTTCTTTGTCAACCCAGGTTGGCCCTAGGGTGTGTTCAGACCATGTCCACCCTACCCTGCTTGTCTAATGAGCTGTGCTTTCCTGAGGAGAGAGTCCCAACATAGAGTCTTCTCAGTGAGACAGCACTGTCTCCCCTCAAGAAGTTGCAGTTCTACCCTCTCAATCTTGGTGGAGCCACACTTGACCCATATGAGGGAGAAGCAGCTTGGGTCTTTTCCTCCTCTGAGAGAGAGTTCAGCAGGGTTGGATTTATTTTGCCTGCCCTGGTATTTCTGAACAGCCCTCTTCTATGCTGAGGAGGGTCTTTCTCACTTGTTTCCTGAGCTTCCTGCCTTAGCCTGGCCCCTGGCTGGGACCCAAGACTGGTTTCCTGTTTTGCTGGACTGTAGGCTGGCAAGGTTGGAGGGAGGGATGGGATGGGCAGCTCTAGCACTCTTAAGTACTTTTCTCTTTCCTGCCAAGTTAAAAAACCTAAGAGGACCAGAACATAGTTATCACATTCTAGTACTTTGGCATTCCTATGCTGCCCCAAGATCTCTACTCCTATTTCTTCTCCTCACAGAGGTGAGACTGTAGAGACTATGCACTGTGTGTGTACATGTGCCCCAGACAAATATAGCACATGCACCATAGGCATTGTGAACCAGCTAAGTAAGAAGCACACAGAAATTGCAAGCTGCTCTTTACAAGCCTGTGCTCACCCCCAGGCTTTGCCCCTGTCCACACAAATCCCTCACCTCCACAATCTAGCCTAAGAGCTATTAATTCCTTGGTCATTACGTCCAATACAATAGAGCTTCTGATACAGCAGCACATCTGAGAGGTGGAGGCTGGCTATGCACCAAGTATGTAGCAGCCAGAAAATATTAGTGTGCCATGGTTATCGCCAACTCACCAGTATCCATGAGGGATGTGTTCCAGGACCCCTGCCAATACCAAAATCCATGGATACTCATGTTCTTTATATAAAATGGCTTAGTATTTGATGTGCCTGCAGCCATAGCCCTGTGGCATCCGATCCCGTCAGATCTTGGAAGCTAAGCAGGGTCGGGCCTGGTTAGTACCTGGATGGGAGACCGCCTGGGAACACCAGAAGCTGTAGGTGTGGGAGAAGGACCTGGCAACCCCCTCCCATTAATCAATCTGCCATTGAAAACCCTATGAACAGCAGAGAAGCACTGACAATAGTGTTTCCCCTGTTGTACAGGGGGTCGCTATGAGCCGGATACCGACTCGACGGCACCTAACAACAACAACAACAAGTATTTGATAGCCTAGTGCAGTGCCATGTTCCTGTAGTGCCAGCTGTCAGGAGGCTGAGGTGGGAGGATTGCTTGAGTCCACAAATTTAAGGCCATCCTGGGCAACATAGCTAGACCCTGTCTCAAAGGAGGAATAAAGAGAGAGCCAGAGAGAGAAAAGTCATAGTATTTGTATATGCTATAAATACATACTGCTGTATACTTTAAATCATCTCTAGATTGCTTATAATACCTAATACAATGTGAAGGCCATATAAATAGTTGTTGCATTGTATTACTTAGGGAACAATGATAAAAAAAATTAAAAAAATAAAAAAAAAAGGTCTGTATATGTTCAGTGTAGGTGTGACTTTTTTCCTGAATATTTTCAACCCAAGATTGATTGAATCCATGGATGCAGAAGCCACAAATTCAGAGAGCCAACTGTATAGGTTTTCTGATCAAAATCTCACAATCTTGGATGTCCCACCCACATTCCAACCTATGTCTAGCTCTTCCTTGGACAGTGAGAATCTAGAGGGCCTCATTCTGTTTCAAGAAGGGACCTATTGCAGATTACTTTTTTGCTTCCCTCTCCTGGATGGTCGCAGCAGGAATTATATGAAACCTTATCACTTTCATCCACTGAAAAGAGATGTCAGAGGAAAGTTATGCTCTGTAGCAAGGATGCCTAGTATAGCAAATTACACTTCATTAGCTTCTACCCTCTCTTCCTATGAAGACACAGATCCTGCTGGACATGGTGGCACACGCCTGTAATCCTAGCAACTCAGGAGGTAGAGGCAGGAGGATTGCAAGTTCAAGGCCGGAGGCAGCCTGCATAAGTTAGAGAGACCCTGTCTCCAGATAAAAGGATAAAAAATGGGCTGAGGGTGTGGCTCAGTGGTAGAGCACTCCTGGGTTCAACCCCCCAGTATTGGAGGGAAAAAAAAAAAAAAAAGACTCAGATCCTTCAGATGACTAATAGCAAGGCCTTACGTGGTATCCTCCTGCCTTCCTCTCCAGCTCATCTCCTACCATATTACTACTCTCATACACACTGCATCCAGCCTCACTAGCTTTTCTTCCTCTTCTCCAGTATCTCAGCAACCTTTCACTTCAGGGCCTTTGCACATGAAGTTGTTGCTTGCCGAAATGCTTTTCCTATACCTTATTTTGGTTGACTTCTACTCATCCTTCAGTTCTTAGCTCAGCAATAATTTTATCATGAAGGGCTTCACTTCATCCCTAGACTTGGTCAGTGGCCTTCTCCTTATTGCATTTTTCACAGTTATAACTTTACAGATTTATGTATAATTGTTCTATTAACATGAGTCCTTCTGAAGGTTATATTTCCTGAAAGCAGAGACCATCTCTGTTTTTTACTTCTCATTATGTCTCATGTGCCTTACAAAGTGCTGTTACATAGTAGACATTCACTAGATGTTTGTCAAATGAATGAATAACTTGAATGAATTCAGTCTTCTTATCTTCTTTACTTAGTAATCCCACATCATTCTATTATATTCAACCATGCACCCTGCAGGTATGTGTCCTGCTGTTTATGAGCATTTACTGTGTGTCTGTCATAAGACATCCAACATTTCATTTAATCCTTGCATCTCTGTAAAGGAGGTATGCCCTTAATCTATAGAGAGGGAAAGTGAAACCCAAGGTCACACAGGTAACAAGTGGCAAAGCCATTTCAAGCCCAGTCAAAACCCATTCTTGTAACCATAACACTACACTGCCCCCTTTTGGCATTTCAGAGAGTTGTCACTAATTTCAACTGTAAATGAATGCTTTACCTAAAAGCCCCAAGAAGCCATGATCTAGATCCTGCTTTCGGGCCAAGCTGTGGAAGGTCACAGGGAATAGAATCCAACCTGGACTCCCCAGGGTTCCGAGTGCATGTGCCTCAGGGTCTGCCTCCCCATCTGTTTTCAATGGGCCCTTTGCAGCCTCTGGGTTGTAAAGTGGGATCTGGTTTTGGGGGCAGGGGAAGGCCAGCTGTTGAAATGGCCTGATCTGCAGTGTCCTGGGGATGCCCTGATTAAGATCCTAACAAAGATAATTGAAAGGGAGAGAGGAGTATTTGTCTCTTTGTGATTTAGTCACTAAAGACAGAGCTGTGGAGATTGGTTTACAGGCTTTCATCGTAAGCTCAGACTCTGTAAGAGGGCAACACCTCTTGCTCTAGATTAATAAGGTTTAAGATGGTTAGCATCTTAAGGTTTTTTTAGTGCCAGAGAAATTGTGACTAAATACTTCAGATTAGATAGAACCAACATAAATGAGGACAAACAGCATAAATACAAAAAACAGCTACCATTTGTTGTTCATGCCAGCCATGCTATTAAGCATTTTACATATATTATTTCATTTCATTCTAACACCAGCTTTGCAAACTAGACAATATTACACCCACAAAAGAAAAGGGGCATTAAGAAAGGTAACTTGCTAAACGTCATACAATCAGCTGGCCTTAGAACTAATCCAGGTCTTTCTGACTTCAAAACTAGAGTACCCCCCAGCCCCGTTGGTGAGAGTATACATTGTCACAACCTCTGAAAAGACAACCAGCAACGTGGCTCAAAATGGAATGCCTATATGCCCATTGGTCTTCTTGACAATTCCACTTCTAAGAATTTGTTAAACTAAAAAAGAAAAAAAATACATAAAGACTTTCTTTTGCTGGACATTATAGTAGTTCTAAATAATACAAATATACATATAATTTTATAATATTGTAGCATCAAATTAGTTATAATAGACATTGTAATAGTTACAGTAGGTACAACATTCTATTAATGAGAAAAAGAAATAAAAACCCCAGAACCTAGCATCCACCAGTGTGAACTAATTAAATAAATCATATTACATTCATTTCACAGCATACATATAGTGTTTTGTTGTTGTTGTTTTTGGTGGTACTTGAGGGTTGATCCCAGGGCCTCACATATCCTTTGCAAGTGTTCTATCACTGAGCTGCACCCCAGCCCACTTTTATTATTATTTATCTTGAGACAAGGTCTCACTAAGTTAAGGAGTCTGCCTTTTGGCTTTGAACTTTCGATCATCCTGCCTCTGCCTCCCAAGGTGCTGGGATTACAGAGGTGAGCCATCATGCCTGGCTCACATAGCCTTTTAAAAGGAGGTGACATCCAATATGGAGCAACCTAAAAAAATGTTTATATTTTTCCTTGAGGTAAAATGCACATAGCATAAAAGCTACCATCATAAAATACATATGGAATATGGGTAGTCTGATTCTGTGTTTAAATTTGTATGTAAGACCATACATTTTAAAAGTATGGAAGTATAAAATGGCAACAATTCTAATTATAGGAGAATTGTTACCTTCTTTATTCACCTTTATGTGTTTGAATTTGTTATGACAAATCAGTATTACCTTCTTTGCTATTTTTTTCCCAGTTTGGGAAACAAATGCTCAAAAGTCATGCTCTTTCCCTGTTCATGCCAGCGGAAAGAGCTTCTGCCCCATAATTCTCATATTTTTAGAACCAAGTATGTATACTGACAAGTTGGTAAAATGAACTGAGTAAGGAAATGCTGCCAGATACCTGTGTGCCACTTATCTAGCCAATCTTGTCCCTGCTGGGCACCCTCAGCTTTGACCTAACACACTTGATTGACATCTTCTCACTTCCTTCTCAAGTTCTGCAGAGCCCTGTGGCTTTCCGAAGGCAAGGCATTTCTTTGAAAATAGAAAGCCATCAACATTGAGCAGATGCATTCCTGCCTCTTCCACCCTATTGAGAAATTTCCTGTAGTTTTACTTTCATGTAAAAAAGAAGCAAGAAAACAAATTTATTCTGTCATTTCCCAAAGTAAAGCCATGATCACTCATATCTGAATATTCTGGGTAGTTCTCTTTGGCTTCTGGCCTCCCTCCCATTAGTGTTGCTGCTTGTAGTGGTTTTCAATACGGCCTTTTTCTGTGGCAACATAGGAAAGGAGTCAGGAAACTTTGAGCCTTGTCATGGCTAGGAGACTTCAAGGGATCTGTTCAGCTTTACAGGATTTTAGGTTTTGTTTCTCTACAAAATTGGCATCAATAAATGATGCTGTTTTTGTCTCATAGGATTGTCAGAGATCAAATGAGATAATAATAATAAAGCTTTGAAAGCATAAGTTGCGGTACAAACATAAAGATCTATATTTTTCTGAATTTAACCTTTTCAGATTTGTATTATGAATTCTTATGTCAACAAGCATGCCTTTATATTTGTTTATGGCATAACAATTTAATAGGAAGATAGGCAAGATACTGAAAAATCTTGAAAGGCCACTTCATTCTTAAAGCCAGTCTGAGGAAGGGAGAGGGGAAAGGAGAGTTAGATTTGTTTTCTATTTCATCCATTTTTATATTGTTTTGCTTTCCCTGTTGAACATGCATTACTTGTGTAAGTTAAGGAAACCATAAAGATCTTTTAATTGCTTAAAATAATGTAGTAGGAATAGATAATAGACATTAGAAATCATCCACATGGAGAGCTGACAGCTGGGGCCAAGAGAACTAAGGATTTAGAAAAATGAGCAGTGGGGGAAACAGCTTGACTGGCAAATTGGGGCCATGGTTTTAAAACTACTGAATGTCAAATCAATGAGTTTTTAAGTGATGGGAGCCACTGGGGGGTCTTGAACAAAGGATTACTGTAATTAGAGTAATGTTTAATTCTCAGAAGAGTGGTAGGGTTTTTTGTTGATTTTTTGTGAGGGTTTTTTTTGTTTTTTTTTTTCTTTCTTTTTTTTTTTTTTTTTTTTTTTTTTTTTTTTTTTTTTTTTTTTTTTTTTTTTTTTTTTTTTTTTTTTTTTTTGTCTTTTTGTTTGTTTGTTTTCTTTTGTTTTGTTTCTTGAAACATGGTCTCACCATGTAACCCCAGCTGACCTGGAACTTGCTTTGTAGACCAGATTGTCCTCAAACTTGTGGTGATCCTTCTGACTCTGCTTCCTGAGTTCTGAATTTAAGATCACAGGCATGTGCCATGAGGCCCGGCCTTTAGAAGAGTGTTTTAAAAGTACAAGATGAATTGGAGGAAGAGAAGTAAAAGTAGGAAAATGAATGAGTTCCCACTGCAATGATCCAGGAATGATAGAGACCTGAAGCAGGATATTGACTGAAGGAATACTGAAAGGAAGGAAGGAAGGAAGGAAGGAAGGAAGGAAGGAAGGAGAAGGAAAAGAAAAGAAGAAAAGAATGTTAGATATTTTGAAAAAAGGGCACCAATATGTTCACAACTGGTTTATCAGGAGAAGGGCTTAGATCAAAATGACCCCATAAGTAGATCAAAAGGAGATAGAAGCCAACCTGAAAGTGCTGCCAATGGCCAAAACTAGAATAATCTGAACAACAAAATAAATAGTGATAGTATTGGATTGTAACCCCCATAATAAAATAAATAGATATTAATCCATACCAATATAAATGGCTGAATAAATAAATAAGTAAATGGAAGAAAAAAGACAAATATTCTACTCAAAGAATTCCATTTTTTTTTTCTGCAGTACTGTGAGTGATTGAACCCAGGGCCTTGTGCATGCTAAGCAAGTGCTCTACTACTAAGTTGCACCCCCAGCCCCCTTTTTTAGTTTTTATTTTGAGACAGGGTCTCACTAAATTACACAGACTGGCTCTTCCTGCCACAGACTCCAAATCTGCTGGGATTACAGGCATGTGGCACAGCACTTAGCAATTTATATATATATATATATATTTTTTTTTTTTATTTTATTAAAGAAAAATATTGCCATTAGAACATCATAGTAATAATAACTGCTGTCGAGGTCCACTGATTGTTATAATTAGGGGGGTAAAACTTTAAGAAGAATCAAGATTTTTGCAAAGCCTATAAGAATCTTTTCCAATATATGTGTTAATTACTATTGTAGTTTTAATATATACCCACAAATTCTTTGACACTTCTCTCTCTAGGAGATGGAACTTAACTTCTCTCACCTTGAGCCTAAATGACTTGCTTCTGATGAATAGAATATAGTAAGAGAAAAAATAGTAACCTGGAAAACATACCTTAAGTGGTTAAGGTTAATACCACTGATATGAACATGTACCCCTGATATTCCATGCTGAGGACACATCACGTCCATGGTATTCTTTCCCAAAAACCATAACCTCAATCCAGTCATGAGAAAACATGAGGCAAATTAGAGACATTCTAGAAACATCTGACCAGTACTCTTCAAAAGTCAAGAAAAGACGAGAAACAAAGGAGACATGCCAATTAAATAAATACAGGATGCCAGCTGGGCATGGTGGCACATGCCTGTAAACCCAGCACATAGGAGGCTCAGGCAGGAGGATCATGAGTTCAAGGTCACCCAGTGCTACATAGTAAGACCCTGTCTCAAAAGACCAAAAACATTTTTAAAAATTAAAATTAAGTAGTTGGTTAATTAATTAATGCAATATGGATCTTGGAACCTAAAAAAGAATTTGGAAAAACTGGAGAAATTTGCATAAAGTCTGTAGTGTATAGAATGTACCACTGTTAATTTCTTATATTTGATAAAGGTACCATGATTATGTAAGATGCTACTATTTGAGCAGGCTAGAAGAAGGGTATACAAGGACTCTCTGGACCGTCTGTATAAGTAAATATAAAATTATTTCAAAATAAAGATTCTTAAATAACCTCCACCCCCATTGTTTGAGTGTATTTGACTGGGAAAGTGGTTTGCCATTAACAAGTTAAGAATAGTTGAAAGGAAGAACTAGGCTAGGGAAGAGCACGACATAAGTGGAAGTAGCAGGCTGTTAGAAATGTGGATCTAGACTTAAGAGAAAGGTCAGAAATAGAGATGTAGGTTTGGTAATAAACCCTGAGAGAAATCACTTGAAATAATAAGTTTCTATGAGATGCCAGGAGAGGACATGTGGGAAAAAAGGGAGAACCAAGGAAGACACTGAGGAGAGCACCTAGATCTAGAGTGGAAGAGAAGGAACAATAAGGAGGGTGTTCAGAACAGGCAAGGATTAATTATTTCCAAAGAAATTAAGAGAAGCCAGGCATTGATAACTCATGCCTACAATACCAGCACTCAAGAGGCTGAGTCAGGAAGATTGTGAGTTTGAAGTCAATCTGGGCTATGTAATCATTTCCAGCCCAGCCTGGGCTACATAGAGACCCCTCTCAAAAACAAACCCCCGAAGGAAGTAGTTTCTGGAAAGATGTAGTCAGCACTGTCCAGTTATACCAATGGATCTACCAATGGATGGAAGATCACTTGAGAAAAGGCCATTAGATTTTAACTAGGAGCTTGGTGCTAGCCTCCAAGAGAACAGAGTTAGTACAGCAGGTAAGGAGAGGTTAGGGTGGTAGACACAGGAACCAAATTTCTAGGATTCAGTGAGGAAGCTGACTTGCCCAATCCAGGCAAATAGACTTGTATAAGGATTCCCTGGAGGAAAAGGGACACTACTAGGTAGAGAGGCAGAAAGTGATAATCAGAGATGATGGGCCAAAGGGCTGGGACCCAGAGCTCAAGAAGAGGAGAAAACCTTGACCAAAAAGCAGTGCTTGCCATCTCCTGGCTGTAGCTGCAGGATTCTGCCTGAAAGCTAGAGGACTTAGAAAAAGGACTGCTTCTTTCATTCCTTAGCTACTAAGCCAGTTTGATACACAAGTCCCATGTTATCCCCACTATGGACTAGAAAGTTAGACCAGGCACAAATAAAGTAAGCTAAAGTTATCCTCTTTATAGTTATTACTTAGATGGAGAATAATCTGGAATTTTTGGTTATTTGTTTGTTGGGGTTTTTGGTGTTTTTTTTTTTTTTTTTTTTTTTTTTTTTTTTTTTTTTGGTACTAAGAGGTTGAACCCAGGGCCTCACACATGCTTTGCAAGTGTTCTACCATTGAGCTGCACCCTTAACCCAGTTTTTACTTTTTATTTTGAGACAGGGTCTCACTAAGTTACACAGGCTGCCTCTGGCCTCCCTCATGATCCTCTTGCCTCCATCTCCCAAGTCACTTGGATTACAGGAATATGCCACCACATCTGGCTATAATCTGTGTTTTTTAAAATAAGCATTAAACAGTATTACAGAATGGCTTCTCTGTGTGTACATGTGTGTGTATAATAAAACATATACCTACCATGTGTATGGTTTATTGACTGTTTATCATGTGGCAAAGACTGTGGTAAACACTTCATGTATATTTTCTCACTTCATCCTCTCAACAAACCCTCTGAGATAGGTACAATTATTTTCCTCATGTTAAAGATCAAAAATGGAGACACAGAGTAGTTTGAAACATTAAGATCACACAGGGAGGTCTGGGGTTGTATGTAGCTCAGTGGGGGAGTGGTAGAGTACCTAACATGCACAAGGTCTTGGGTTCGATCCCCAGCACTGAAAAAAATCACACAATAAATGACAGAGGTAGGACTTACTCCAAAACCAAGGGTTTTAAGCACTGCACTATGCTGCCTATTACTGACTGCCACATGTGCTTGTATATGTGCACAAACTCAAGGACCCAGGCTGTGTCCCAGGAGGTTGACACTGAAGAGCCCCTAGGTAATAGGATTAAGAGTGACTTTTTTTTCTTCTTTTTGCTTATCTGGACTTGTTACAGTGGCTATATGCTCTTGAATTTAGAAAAAGAAATAATTAAATTTTGGTGCTCTTTGCCAAATTTCTGTAATATATATGACAAGAACAAACCAGGTGTGTTCTTCTAAAGTGCAGACAAAGAAGACTCTATCTTCTCTGCAACAGAACAGGCTGTGCACTGAGAGGACAGAAAATCTGGCACATATGCATGTGTGTTCAATGTATGTTTGCTCATATGTGTGCAGTGGCTGATGAGGAGATGGGAGGAGCTGATGAGCTGCCTGAGGATATACCACATAAAGAACTCTCTCCCTTCTCTGTGGTCACCTTGTCCCTGAGCCAGGCCTGTTTTGTCCTGAGATTCCAGAGGAACTAGGAGACATTTTTTCACACACACCAGAATCCTGAACCTCACCCCTTGTTGAAAATCTGGCCAGAGAGTCACGCTGCTGGCGTGAAGCCCAGGCTGCAGACATAGAGAGTGATTGGAGTCATTTTGGAGCTACTTCAGGCCATGCAGGCCATGAGCCAGACAGGCAGTTGGTATTGGCCATCGTCAGGGATGAGCCAGGGGCATTTAAGGTCGGCACTAACCGGCAGGCGGGGCTCTTATCCAGCTCTTCCAAGGTCTTCAGAGGAGTCAGTTCAGAACCCTGGATAGCTCCCAGAGGATTCCCTGCCTGTCCATAATAGGTCTGCACTGCCTGGATGCCCACATCCTTAAGGCCCTGTGCTTATTGAATTTTGAATAGCCTTCTTGTACATGTCTCTTAGCTGTAAAGAACCTTATCTCTTCTCTAAGACCAGCTTTCTTTGTCCAGCGCTTCCCCCTTATCCCCTATATACCCTTTCCTATATACCCCTATATACCTTTCCAGATACACTCTAGCCTAACTGAGCTCTCTTTTGAGGTCAGCAACCCACTGAAAGTGAAGTAAGCTTACAAGACAATCATGTCATCTCATGAGTTGTCCCTGGCCAGAGCCTGACACCCTGATACCTCAGGGCTATAGAACTCTGCAGGGGAGGTGGAGTCTAGTGGAACAAGGGAGTGTGAAAAGAGCTTTTGTCTCTAACATCCCTGCCCTCCCCTTTTCAGTCAGGGCATGCAGAAAGGACACTAAGGAGAAACAATGAACGTGTTTCAAGGACTGAGACAGAAGCCTTCCATAGCCATCACTGTACCTACAGCCTGGCAATAAGAGTTCACTTGATTTAGAGACTTTTTTTTTTTTTTTAAGGGAAGGGTATCCATGGAAGATGGGAAGGGCGTATGTAGCAAGTAGAAGCAGAAATGAAAGTAGTGAGTCTGGGAGCTCACAGATTTCCACCCCAACCCTAGCCATGCACATGGTCCCCAGAGCCTATAAGTAGAAGAGAGTTAAATCAGCACTGTAGAAGGGTTTCCTCCCCCATTCCCCAAATTATGTAGAGGGAGTGTGAGTCTGAAAGGACAGAAGACTCATAACCATCTCCTAGGGATTTCTTTCTTTCTTTTTCTTTTTCTTTTTCTTTTCTTTTCTTTTTTTCTTTTCCTTTTTTTTTTTTTTTTTTTTTTTTTGTACTTGGGGTTGGACCCAGGGCCTCACATATGTCTTGCAGGTGCTGTACCACTGGGCTGCTCCCTTAGTCCATTTAGTTTTTATTTTGAATCAGAGTCTCACTGAGATACACATGCTGCCTCTGGCCTCGAACTCACAATCCTCCTGGCTCTGCCTCCCAAGTCGCTGGGATTACAGGTGTACACCACCACAACCAGCATAGGGATTGAATTTTCTTGTCAAAAGCACCTCTTCTATCTCCATGGCTAAATGAATCAGAACCAGCAAATGAGGATTCTCTGCCCTCATTCAGATGTGCTGGCCTGGTGTGTGAGGAAGGAAGGTAAATTTGCATGGGTTGAGGCCAAGTGAAAACACATAGGGTCCCATTCCTCCTAATCAGTCCTACCCTGACTTTGTGCAAGTCCCTCCTCCTTTTAAGACCTTGTTTTCTTCATCTCTCATACGTCCCTGGGTCCTTTATTGAAGGAATTGTCAATCCTAAAGACCATCACATGCCTTATACCTCAAAAAACTTCTTGGTCAAAGACACGGACCTAGTTAGCAAATTAGAGAAGCCCTCAGAAAACAGCTACAGGCTCCCTCTCCTAACACCAACCAGCCACATATGGGACAAGGAAGGGCAAAGAGAAGAAAAGAACATTTGCTGTTCACTGAGTGGTGAGTGGCCCTGGCAGAGTTTTAGGTGAGAATGACTAGGGCTGCCCCAACCTCACCTGAAGAGGTGTGGGGTAGTGCTCCTGCAGATGGGGCCACTGACAATGTGATAACTGATTTCTAGATGAAAAAATGCTCAGAGTATCTGGACCTACCCTGATCCCTCTCTTGCTACAGAAACAGCACATTCCACCTTCCAGGATAGGCCCATACTGTAACACTAAGCACAGGTTCTTTCAATGCACAAGATCAACACACAAGGATGCCCAGAGAAGAAATAAGAACAGATGAAATCTTTGCCAGATCCCAAGAGCTCTATTTGTGTCAGGTTTTGTGTTTTAAGTTTGTTCTCAGGGGCAGAAGTGCCACTATGTTTGCCTTCCTCATAGTGGATGCTCTGCACTCATTTTATTTAGAAGCCATGGTTATGTGACCACAAACCTTACTAATTTGAATACAATCTTGAGCATTCAGAAGAAGAAACAGTGCAGAGCCTAGGGGAGAGAGCAGCTGGCTAAAAAGAAGGGCTCATGAATTCTAATCCCACGGCTGCCATCTGGCACTGACATGGGACCACTCATTTACTCACTGCCCTGGGGCTCTTTCTGGGATCTCAGGGTCTGAATAAAAACAGACCTGGCTCTCAGCATGAAATAACCTGTCTGGACTCTCCGTCGCTACAGTTCACAGGCAAACTGGAATCCTCAGGCCTTTATCTTTATCCAGAGGGTGTGATTACTATTCTGGGAGGTTTCTTGCATTTTCCGTCATAATCTCCTTGCCCTAATGTCTGAACTCTCAAGAATTCCCCTGCCTTGGGTGAGTTCACTGCCTGGTAAATATGATTGTAAGCCCCAGGTTGTCAGAAAGGGCTTTGAACAGACAGAGAATCCAAGCAGCCCCACCCCTGTTTCTCTCCAAAGAATTTTGTGATGATTTTTGATTCCAAATTGATTGCCTTCTTTTCTAAAACTCAACAATAAGAATTTGGCCTTAGTCATTTGATTGTGGAAGTAAATATCTGCAAGCAAATGCCATAGCTGAGTCTGGCCCTTGAGTCACAAAGTCTCTGTTTCAGCTAGTGGTCAGTCCCCATGAGAAGTTGACCTAGCGTTAAGTTGCTGTTTTGGCCATAGACTTTATGTGGGGTTTTAACTACACCAATCCTTCAGGGGAATGAGTGAATGAGTGAGGATCTGGGGTACTCTTACTTTGACTGTTCTCCAAAATTACTTCATGGAAGGCAATCGTTCAGTCCCTGGCCAGAGGCTTACCCGGAAGAAAGGTCCTAAAAGGATACACAATGCAATATTTGACTCAGACACCATTAGACAAGGCCTTGGCACACAGCCTGGCAGGCCACCAACATTTTGCCACCTCTCTGTTGCAAAAGGATTCTTGCCTTGGCTTCAAAATAAGTAGGCTTCATTGTTTGTCTGGCACCAAATTATAGCTCTTCATTCTCTGTGCTAGACACTGGGATGATACCTTATGAGCATTTATTATACAAAATATGCAAATAATCACTTAAGTAAAATTGGATGGGTGCATGAAAAATATATGGGAGTGCTGTGAGAGTATATTGTAGTGGGATCTGGACCTTCATGGAAAGCTTTTAAGAGATCTGAAGGGTGAATAAGGTCTAACGAGAAGGGGAGCATGAAATGGGAAAGATTTTGGTGTCCCATCTGGAACAAAGAAGACGAGCGTTGCAAAGTGCAATAGGCCCAGGGAAGAGTGGCCCAAGATAAGTTTGGGGAGAGGGAAGGGAAGGCAAATAACTGCTCCTTTGCCACCATTCAACCATTCACACTGCCCTGGCATGACCCCAGGGGTAGGCGGGTGCCTGTCTCATCTCTCTAGCACAGGAGACTCTCAGGAATGCTCAGGAAGAGGTGCCCGTAGTCCCAGCTTGAGAATCACACAAATGGAGTGGTTCTCACCTAGCTGCACAGCTCAGAGGGAGGAAGGTGGGGTAAAGAAAGACCACTTACTTTCCCTACAAATCCTCTCTGTGTGTTTTTCCATTGCTTTGAACCTTTTATTAATACATGATAGAAGCCACTTCCTTATTTAGATGGTTCCACTGGGAATTCCATACCACTCCCAGCCCCTCCTGAGGTAGATTAAAAAAATAAGCTTTCAAGACTTTATACTTGGATTTCAGAAACTAAATTACATTACTACATCCGGTGAGATGGCGCCATTGCCTGTTCCTATCTGCATGCTCCAGGCACCGTACGGCTGATAACATCAGCGTGTCCAAGCAGCTCGATCCAGACAATTTGCAGCCGGCTAGACCTGGGCCAGGGGCAAGTGGGGGGGAGGGTGCAAAATTATCTCAGAATCCAAAGCAGCCCAGAATCTACTATAGACTGGGATCTAGGATTTAGGGGTTCTTTCCATAAATCATCATTTCTTCTACCTATAAAGAGAGAACTCATGTTAGTCCCACCTAGGTATAACAAAATGCTGAAAGTTACTCTCCTAAACATCAGAATAGGATAAAAATCACCACTAATCCAATATTCAGTAAATTTTCATTGGAGTGTAAGATAAAAGGGTGTGGGGAGAGTAGAAGTCGCAATATAAAAAGGGCAGGTTTCTACTGCATGTGAAATTAAGTGTCCATTTAAAAGCCAAAACACTCCTGAAGAGGCTCTTCTGTGCTTCCTTGAAGCCCAGATGTAAAGGCCTTGTAGCTAACACTCTGACAGCCACAGAGTCATAGAATGAGTAAAGAGAAAGTATTATTTCCCTGTTAGGAATCATGGTAACTTTCAGAGTTTTCTTTCTAATTGTAACCAAGATTTAATGCTGCAGGACAAGAAGTCCTCCCATAGCAATTTTTTTTCAACTTATTGAGTTACTTCAAATGCATCAAATAGCATAATATACTCATTTGACTCTGGCAGCATTCACGGACCTATTTTTGTAAGTAGCCAAATGCAAGCTCTTCATGTCCAAAACATAATTTTTTCAAAGTGCATTAAGTATCCAAGGTCAAGGTTTTAGGAGAAGTCAGTGCAGCTTCTCTGAGGTTGCCAGTCCTCTGCCCTAGCACAAGCCCAGCTTTCTTGCACCTAAGTGCCCTGCCCACTCACTCATAGATTTCAGTGTTTAAACAAAGAGACAGAAGAATGAAGCTCTACCCCTAACTTTAGTTGCACATTTTTAAACTTCTGTAAGCACAATGGAGCCATACCATTTCCTGACTCCATTACTATACCTAAAGAAAATAATTAAATTAAGCAATTCTATATTTTTACTTTTATTTGTTTGTATTTGCAGAAAGGTGTTAATGAAGGTTTTTAAAGTGAGAACTCATAAGCACCACATAACAGAGTGTAGGTTTCAAGGTTGAACTTTCACCTGCATATTCACAGTTGGTGGAACAAGTGTTTCAGGTTCTGGAAAAGTCTCAATGCAGGCCTATTCCTTCTCTGTCCTGTATTCCCAGGCTAGGCCTGTTAACTCTGTGTTGTTAAGTCTATGCTTTGTGGCCCAAAGACTAGAAGTCCAAGATCTTTGCTTTTTTCTTTGCCATATCTGTTGTGCAGCCAGAATTTGGGGCATATACCCACACCACTGCTTGCTATTATTTCTCATTTGGCCAGAGATTGCTCAGCTTCTGTTGCCTTCAGCACAAATTCCCTAAACTTTTCATGAGCAGGGATTATATTATCCTTAAACACCCAGCATTTAGCCCTGTGCCTAGAAAATTGTTGTTGTTGTTAGGTGCTGTCAAGTCGGTGTCCAACTCATATAGCAACCCTATGTACAATAAGCAAAACAGTATTATTAGTGCTTCTCTGCTATTCATAGGGTTTTCAGTGGCTGATTGTCTTTTGGGAGTGAGTTATCAGGTCCTTCCCCCAAGCCTATAACAGTTGGTATTCCCAGGCAGTCTCCCATCCTAGTACTAACCAGGCCTGACCCTGCTTAGCTTCCAAGATTTGATGGGATTGGACACACCAGTGGTACAGCTACAGGCTGCCTAAAATATAGGTATCACTAAAATGTGGGGACAGAGCCAAATGCAGTAGCTGAGACCCCTTTCATCTCCTTGTCCTGTACTGCCTCTGCTTTTCTTTCTTGGGCTCAGCATTGTCCATTTCCAGTGCTTTTTCTTTCTTGCTACTTCCTGCCAGTCTCTCTCTCTCTCTCT